>CM022754.1:2028543-2038543 GCA_012411365.1 Ameiurus melas | reverse complement strand
GCTTGTCTGTCTATCTCTCTCTCTCTGTATCTCTTTCTATCTGTCTGTCTCTGTCAGTCTCTCTCTCTCTCTGTTTCTCTGTCTCTCTCTCTCTGTCTGCCTCTCTGCCTGTCTGTCTGTCTCTCACTTTCTGTATCTCTTTCTGTCTGTCTCTTTTAGTCTGCCTCTCTGCCTGTCTGTCTGTCTCTCACTGGCTGCATCTCTTTCTGTCTGTCTGTGTCTCTCTCTTTCGTGTTTCTCTCTCTGTATTTGTCTGTATCTTCTCTCTCTCTCTCTCTCTCTCTCTGTCCCTGTATCTTTCTCTCTCTTTCTCTCTCTCTCTCTCTCTGTCCCTGTCTCTCTCTCTCTCTCTCTCTCTGTCCTGTTCTCTCTCTCTCTCTCTCTCTCTGTCTTGTCTTTTCTCTCTCTCTCTCTCTGTCCCTGTCTCTCTCTCTCTCTCTCTCTGTCCTGTCTCTCTCTCTCTCTCTCTCTCTGTCCCTGTCTCTCTCTCTCTCTCTCTCTCTCTCTGTCCCTGTCTCTCTCTCTCTCTCTCTCTCTCTCTCTCTCTGTTGTGTCTCTCTCTCTCTCTCTCTCTCTGTCCCTGTCTCTCTCTCTCTCTCTCGTTATCTCACTTCCTAACTCTTCCAAGCAGATTGCCAGAAGAGCTTTAATGGGATTTTTGTTCAATTTGCGGCGCGGGGTTTTAATTGGCGTGTTTAAACAGTGCCCACCGGGCAGCGTAATACGATTTAAAAAGCAGAGATGTGAAATCAGTGAGACAGTTCTTCCTTTTATTAATGGACAGCAGAGCTAATGAGAGCTTGGGAGTTGGGAGAGTTAGTCAGTCGCTCCTGCGCAGGAGTTTCAGCTCTTTTTGTAAAACTCATTATAAAACCCTCGGCTCTCAGTCAAGGACTCCACACTTTAACTGTACTCTCTCTCTGTGTGCGTGCGTGCGTGCGTGCCTTGACAGTACAGCTGTTTATATTTCACCGATCAAGTTCTCATTGCAGTAACCGGAAACTTCCACACGGTGCGCGATGTACTGATGTATTTACGCGGGTGTTCACGCGCAGTAAGCTGCATTCCGCGTGTTCGCACCCTGATACTGTTTACTTCTCTATAACCTCATGTCCCGGAGTGTTTTACTCCTCTGTCCTGAAGACGTCGGAAAACTTCAGCTTGCAGCTTTGCCCTCTGAAACTGGAGACTCCTTCCATAAACTTTAAAATAAACACCTCCTTACCGAACACTTTGACCTATCGACCTCTTTTTTTTTATTTATTTTAAAAAAAAAATCCGTTCGTGTGGGCCGTCCGTCCTCCGAATCCCCGTGACCCAGCTGTTACTATAGAAACGATAATGCATTAGAGCTACCGTTAAAGAAAATTCAATCGACACCTTCTGACCAATCAGAATCCAGAATTCCACAGAGGTCACGTATTATAGTAATATATATATACTATATTATTCCTACGGTGATGGAATTTAGAGACGGAGTAAAACAGGGCCAGAAAAGAAGGATTTGTGCAGACGAAGAGATTAAAAAGCCTAAAATGAAAACCTTCTCCGTCTCCCCTCCTCCTTTCTCTCGCTCCGTGCCCCATTTCACCGTGTTTAAGGGCCTCGCCGCTTTCCTTGTGTTAAATTAAAGCCCTCGTCACTCCGTTCTCTCGCCGGTGATTACACACTTCCACATTTACACGCTCCGAACTCATCCTTCTCACCGCAGTGTTTCCCGTGGCCTCGATTTTCAACGCCGCGATGTGGGAACGCTCCTGAACTGCACTGAAATCACTGCCGCCACACACACACACACACACACACACACACGCACACACACACACACACAGGGGGGGTGATGAATTGGTGCTGTGAAGCAACGCTGTTCTGTAGGTCATTTGTCATGCACGAGGACGCCGAGTTCACAACAGAAATGTGTGAAAAAAAACAACAACAACAACAACAATGCACTGCAGGGTGTAAATGTGTTTATGGCGTTGGGAATGTTACAGTATATTCTTAAAAAACGGCTCACCGCAGGACAAAAGTATGGAGACATAAAACTGTAACCATAGCAACACTCTGATTAGTCCTACCTTAGCTAGTATCGGCTAAACTGAGTAGATTATAATAGTTTATTATTATCAGAAATGCATACGGTGATGAGGAGGGGGTTCATTTTCACTGTAGCTTTGGAGGCAGAAACTCAAGAGAAGAGGATTAGGGGTAGAGTTCGGTTAGGGATATAAGGTTGGGGTAGAGTAAGGTTAGGGATTAGGGATATGGTTAGGGTAGAGTTAGGATGTTAGGTTTGGGATTAAGGTATGGGGTTAGTGGTAGGGTTAGGGATTAGGGTTATATGGTTGAGGTAGAGTTAGGTTAGGGATTGGGGTTGAGTTAAGACGTTAGGTATGGGGTTAGTGGTAGGGTTAGGGATTAGGATTATGGGGTTAGTGGTAGGGTTATGTTGGGGATTAATGTTATGGTTGGGGGTAGAGTTAGGATGTTAGGTTTGGGATTAAGGTATGGGGTTAGTGGTAGGGTTAGGGATTAGGATTATGGGGTTAGTGGTAGGGTTATGTTAGGGATTAATGTTATGGTTGGGGGTAGAGTTAGGATGTTAGGTTTGGGATTAAGGTATGGGGATAGTGGTAGGGTTAGGGATTAGGATTATATGGTTGGGGTAGAGTTAGGAAGTTAGGTTCGGGATTAGGGTTATGGGTTAGGGTAAGACGGAGGGAGACGGAGGACTTGGCGCTTACCGGTTAGCACGTTTGCCTCGCATCTCCGGGTTTATGGGTTCGATTCCCTCCTCCAACCGTCGTGCGTGGAGTTTGCATGTTCTTCCCGTGCTTCATGGGTTTCCCCCAGGTCCTCCGGTTTCCTCCCCCAGGTCCTCCGGTTTCCTCCCCCAGTGCGTTGTAGGCTGTCTGCCATTTCTAAATTGTCCGCAAGACTCCTTTTTCACCAACATTTTGTTCTCCATGTTTGTTTTTCTCGCTCCTCCTCCCAAATTGCGACCGGATTGATGGGCCGTAAGAAAAAAAAAAAACATTTAAAATAATCAGTTTGTGTGTGTGTGTGTGTGTGTGTGTGTGTGTGTGTGTAGGTGTCCTTCATCCAGAACCTAGTGTTTTGTGTAGAGAGAGCGTACCGCGTCCCGGACTTCGGCATGTGGGAGAGAGGAAGTAAATACAACAACGGCAGCACAGAGCTGCACTCCAGGTGAGTCCCACGCCGTCCGCCATCTTTATTCACCACGCCATGGCCTAGTAACAGTTATTCACATGTTTATAACTCCTTTATAACACTCGTGTGTTATCAAGCTGAAATGTCAGCACTGGTTCTGTTTGCTCAGTCAGATAGTTCACTTTAGTTCCGTCGAACTCCTCACACTAAGGAAATAAAAATCAACAAAACAGTGAGTGAGAAATAACACACTAGATATGAGGAGAAGAACTGAAACATACTGAATAGATCTGTCTGTCTGTCTGTCTGTCTATCTGCCTTCCTATCTACAGTCCCCTCCGAAACTATTGGAACAGCGAGGCTAATTCTTTTGTTTGTGCTCGAGAGTAAGTACATCTGGGTTTGATGATCAAAGATGGAGATGAGACGAGAGTTTATCTTTTATTTCAGCTTTTGTTTCCTGGTGTTTACATCCAGACGTGTTCAACAACGTAAAACATGGAACCTTTTTTGTATCAGAACACCCAATTTTTAGGTGAGCAAAAGTATAGGGACAGATAGTTTTGAAGTAAATGAAAGTAAATAACACTTAATATTCGGTTGAATATCTCTTACTCGCAGGAACTTGCGGTGAAAACGAATAAATTGGCCTCGCTGTTCCAATAGTTTCGGAGGGGACTGTAATCTGTCTGTCTATCTATCATCCATCTGTCTGTCTTTGTCTTGGATGGCTTAAATAACACACCTTCTGACCAATCAGATTTGAGAATGTAAGCTGTGGTAGAAGATCTAGAAACATCTACGCTCACTCTCCTACACCACAATAATTTTAATATTATTATTATTATTATTATTATTGTTGTTGTTGTTGTTATTATTATTATCATTATAATATTAACACATATTGACACATATGACTCCAGCTCTGCTACTTTCAGTAAACGAGAACTCTCTGGAACTGAACTCACGTTAGTGAAAGCTGGTGATGCTCCAGAGTCTCGCTGTTTTTCCAAATACGTCTCTTTTTGTTGTTGTTTTTTTAATGATGGGATCAATCCACAGCCACTCGATACCTGTTTCTTATCTCCACTACACAGTGTCTTTACCTGAGCGCCAATTACAGAATCGACTCCTTCATTTGGTTTAAAAAATAAAAATAATAAATGAATCACATGCATGAATATGAATCACATGACAATGAATCACCTGTAAATGAATCACATGTAAATGAATCACATAAAAATGAATAAATAAATGCTTAAAAAAATAATAAAAAATAATAAATGAATCACATGCATGAATATGAATCACATGTAAATGAATCATATGAAAATGAATAAATAAATGCTTAAAAAATAAATAAATAAATAAAAAATAATAAATGAATCACATGCATGAATATGAATCACATGTAAATGAATCACATGAAAATGAATAAATAAATGCTTAAAAAAATAAAATAATAATAAAAATAAACCTACATACAGTCACATATTTATAAATTATATTGCACATATATAATGCAAATAAATAAAATAAAATAAATGACCGTGCACTTAGAATTTAATTAGAGATTTCTTGTTAAATTTGTTTTAACCAGGACAATTTAAACGATTTTTACAAAGCAGTTGCATTTATTTATTTAAATAACGTTCTATTTTAATGTTTACATTTTTAATAAAAATGATTGTACTTGTGTGTGTGTGTGTGTGCGCGCGCGCGCGTTTTTTTCACTGTAATTCCTAACTTGTGATTTATGTAGGTGAAATTTTATTTCTTATTTTAGATTTTTTTTAAATATTTTTCTATATTTTTTCACATACTTATACAAATCACGCTTGATAGTCTTTCATTTAATAAGTAGTAAAACTTATTATTATTATTAGTAGTAGTAGTAGTAGTAGTAGAAGTTAATATAAAGATAAAATGTCCATTTAAACAGGAACTTTGAATTGAAGTGCGCGGTGATCGTTTGTGTATCCGATACTAAAGGACACGGAATGTTACCTGTACGCTATACGGGACGTATTCTCATTCTAAAAAGGAAATTCATCATTTTCGAAGCCTTGCCTCCTTTGAGAGTCGTACGGGAGCGTTCGTATTGTGTGCTCATCAGCACGGACTTGTCTAATCTGAGCGTGATGAACGAGCGGAGCTGCCTGCCGGAGCAGTCAGCAGGTGGAAGAAAGAGCGCTGGGGAGAGAGAGAGAGAGAGAGAGAGAGAGAGAGAGAGATTTGGGTTCGGGCAGAGATCCAGTGTGAGGAAGGTGATAAATGTTTCCGCACACTTCTTAAATCATCACACTGGAGACCTGAACAAAGCAAATGGACGTCATTTTGCTGCTGCGTGAGTCATCGCTTTGCGTTTACGCCGACATGGTGCCAGATTTCCCCGAGTGAAAGCCCAGAGCGTTTCGGCAGCTCCCGTCCGGCCAAGAAAACACAACATGAGGGGAATTTTAACTGGCTGTAGCACACAGGGCTTCTCATTACCGGCGTACGCCGGGCTCTTTAAGTATTCATTAATTTACTTAAAATTACAGACTAATTCACTTCTGACTTAATGTGACTCCCGTGTTTTGTCAGTATCCAGCATTTCGGTCTTCCAGAGAGGGAATCTTTTAATGCGATTTCCTTCATTTAATCACTCCGCGGATGCTGTCGAATCCAATCCCCTGATGGTATCGGTTCTTGGTTCCAGATTTTGTATCTGGAGATAGACCGAGGTTGTTGGCAGAGACTCGGGCACTTATGAGCACTTATGTCATCTTCGCTCTTCATGGGGGAGAATTAATGGCAGAACAAAGTGGAGATTAGAGAGAAATGACATTTAAGGAACATCTGCAGCAGGAAATGTGATGCTAAAAAGCTAAATCAGTGGTGAGGCGTTCAGATCGGCTTCATCCTCGGGCAGTAAATGTGTTCTGTAGTCACGCAGGTGTCTTCAATACGAGCAGACTGACCACAAACTCCGGGAGAAACTGATGTAATGTTAAAGTGTTGGACTCTATTTAATCTTTACAATTGTTCAATAGTTTCTTTTGAGATGCAGCGCTACACTTCTGCTGGCAGTTTGTTAGCAAACCTACGTATCATGTTACATATTTCAAATATTGTGGTATATTTTTGGAGAGTTGGCCCATTACTGCATTATTAGGTCACACTGTTACTGAGGCAGCCAAGGTCACGTTGTTGCTGAGGCAGCCGAGGTTACACTGTTACTGAGGCAGCCGAGGTCACGTTGTTGCCGAGGTCACGTTGTTGCCGAGGTCACGTGGTTGCCGAGGTTACACTGTTACTGAGGCAGCCGAGGTCACGTTGTTGCTGAGGCAGCCGAGGTTACACTGTTACCGAGGCAGCCGAGGTCACGTTGTTGCTGAGGCAGCCGAGGTTACACTGTTACTGAGGCAGCCGAGGTCACGTTATTACTGAGGCAGCCGGGGTCACGTTGTTGCTGAGGCAGCCGAGGTCACATTGTTGCCGAGGTCACGTTGTTGCTGAGGCAGCCGGGTCCACGTGGTTGCCGAGGTCAGCGTGGTTCCGAGGTCACGTTGTTGCTGAGGCAGCCGAGGTCACGTTGTTGCCGAGGTCACGTTGTTGCCGAGGCAGCCGAGGTCACGTTGTTGCCGAGGCAGCCGAGGTCACGTTGTTTCCGAGGCAGCCGAGGTCACGTTGTTGCCGAGGCAGCCGAGGTTACACTGTTACCGAGGCAGCCGAGGTCACGTTGTTGCCGAGGTCACGTTGTTGCCGAGGCAGCTATAGTTAGTGAAATTTCCCAGTGAAATTACATGATTGGAAACGTTGTTGTTGTTGTTGTTTTTATTTTTAATAGTATAATACTTCATTTTTTCTTTCTTTCTTGATTATCTTCAGTGGTCAGACCAATACATCTCACGTTGTTCAGTCCTTCCCAATTACAGATGAATATAAAACAGTTTGTTGCTGTCCGAATCTCATTTTCAGCTCTCACCCCTCCATGTATTTATGCCTTTTTGCTAATCGATAGCACTTCAGAACCGCTCGTGCTCGATTGCAGTACTAAATGACCAGGATGGATGTGACAGGTTCCTCCATGTTCTCCTATATCCAGAATCACCTCACACTTCATTCTCTGATTTTTATGATTATTATTATTTTTTATTCTTTTATTTTTTTGTACATTGATTTTACACCACTTAGCGCGCTGGAGCACGTTCTCACCACTGGTGCATGGAGCATTACGCCTGGCCTCATCAGCGCTTCGGTCACTAGAGACGAAGCCAAAATGGCAGAAGATCTGCGCTTTGTTTAACTTCAAAAGAAGGCGACTGTGGGTCGGAGCGGTTATGTATATTGATATCCAAGAACAAAAGATGCTCTTTCGCTCACTAAGTGCTCAGAAATGGCAGACGCGATGTCCTTTTTATTTTTTTTTTTTAACTTAAAAGAGTAACCTCTAAAATCGATCACGCCACTGATCTGTCCTTGGCTTTCCTTTGTAGTTCTGTGGGACTCGCCAAAGCAGCTCTCGAGGCCATCAACGGTTTCAACCTGTTTGGAAATCAGGTAGGACTGATTCAAACTTTATTCATTTCTACATCAGTCAGGGTATGTAATGATGTAATAAATCCCTGGTGTTGTAATTCACCGAGGTATTTCCTCGTAAGTTTTCAAAAGGATATGATTATGTTGGGATGGAACTTGCAATAATAATATTGTGTAATAAGAGTTACTAATTATTATTAGTTAAGATTTCCTTTATAACGAAATACACACATTTAACTGTTTAGTAGTAACGTGTATATGGGATTAATTAGGGAAACTTTACACAACACCAACACGCACCTTCCGAGTACGTCTTGGACTATTAATATTTTTGACCATGGCCCGTATCCAGTTATAATTACATCAGATGTGATGCCAAAGTACCGAGTAGTCACACTGTACCAATCAAAAGTAACGGTTTAGGCACAAATTCGGGTGGTGGAGTCGGACCTGATCAAGCTCTTGACAGTGTAACACTGTACCTGGCTATAGTCGAACCCAAAGTCCAGGGGGTGGAGTCAGACATGATTTAGTTCCTCCTACCTGGGCAGAGTCGAACCCAAAGTCCAGGGGGTGGAGTCGGACATGATTTAGTTCCTCCTACCTGGGCAGAGTCGAACCCAAAGTCCAGGGGGTGGAGTCGGACATGATTTAGTTCCTCCTACCTGGCAGAGAAACGCCAAAGTCCAGGGGGGGAGTCGGACAGATTTAGTTCTACCTGGGCAGGTCGACCAAAGCAGGGTGGAGTGGCATGATTTAGTTCCTACTAGCGACCGAGCAGAACCAAAGTCCAGGGGGTGGAGTCGGACATGATTTAGTTCCTCCTACCTGGGCAGAGTCGAACCCAAAGTCCAGGGGGTGGAGTCGGACATGATTTAGTTCCTCCTACCTGGGCAGAGACGAACCCAAAGTCCAGGGGGTGGAGTCGGACATGATTTAGTTCCTCCTACCTGGGCAGGGTCGAACCAAAGGTCCAGGGGGTGGAGTCGGGCATGATTTAGTTCCTCCTACCTGGGCAGAGTCGAACCCAAAGTCCAGGGGGTGGGGTCGGACATGATTTAGTTCCTCCTGACCTGAAGGAGGTTTAGGAGACGAACCCAAAGTCCAGGGGTGGGTGGACATTTTCCTCCTACCTGGGAGTCGAACCAAAGTCCGGGGGGTGGTGATCAGTTCCTCCTACCTGTGTAGAATGGTGGAGGTAGGGTGTGGAGACAACTCCGTGTGTTTGTGGTATTGTTAAGTGCGCTGTTCCCTGTTATCGAGTGTCTTCTGGGTTAGGGGTTAGGGTTTTAAGGTTTTAGGCGGAGTTGGATCTTGTCTTTTTTTCTGCAGTGAGGACTATTTCCTATTTATGAAATTGGATTATATTTAAACAAATTTTAATTCTAATTACACGGAACCAGAATGATTTGTAGACGTGTGTGTGGAAAAAAAGTGATTGTGTGTGTGTTAGTATTTTATTTATTAAAGAATAATAAAGTTACAGCTGCTATAAACAATCCCTCTCTCACCAGCCTCGCTTTATTCTCTCTTTTTTTTATTAAAAAAAAACTCTCTCTCTCTCTCTCGTTAATAAGCAGCGCCAAAACGCATAAAGTATGTCAGAATTCCGTAAAAACTATACCCCCCTCGACCCGCGGACACTGGAGACTCCTTCCGTGAATATTACGTGATCTTATAAACATGCTCTGATTTTTCTTTATGGAAAACTTCCGGAGCGTCTGAGCCGTTACCATAGAAACAGTGACGTATTAGGACGAGCGCATAGGATTACGTTAAGAGGAAATCAAACGCATACGTACAAAAGTTCTATTTATAAATGTGGTCTATCAGCATGGGTTAAGCAAACAGCACCACTGAAGTGCCCCGATATCGGGGGATAACGTTTCTTCTGTCGCACCGTGATGTGTTCTCTTCCTTATCTGTTATTCTCTAATATAAAAACACTTCCTGTGGTGTCGATGACGCGCGTTTGATAAGGCAGGGTGCGCTGATGTGCTACAGCTGTAGACTTTAATACAGGACTGAAGTATAGTAGAAGGACGTTTTCTCACCGCGTCTTTTATCCTTTCAGAGAAACGACGGTTTTGTGTAAACGACGTTCCGATGGCGCCGGGTACGTCCGCGCCGAGGGATCTCGGTTTAACGGCGGTCTAGATCACCTGCGTGTCTGATGAATGAGAGGATCTCCTTTAGCTCTGATTTAGCGTCTCCGACCACCCCCCCCCCCACCCCCGATGTCATTAAGAAGATTAATTTGTTTTCTTGTTGAGGGAAAAGCTCTGAGCTGCGTTTGTTCTGTACT
>CM022754.1:2008543-2026043 GCA_012411365.1 Ameiurus melas | reverse complement strand
GAGCCGACTCAGCGGACGTCTCCTACCCTGAAAGACGTGACAATAATCATAATCATGGCTGTGTGTGTGTGTGTGTGTGTGTGTGTGTGTGTGTAGGGATGCTCCTGGTCTGTGATATTTGTGGATTTGGATGCTCACAACCGTAACAGACAGACGCTGTGTTCCCTCCTACCCCGAGAGTCCCGCTCTCACGTGAGTTATGATCCGCAACGCCATGCACAACAATACGGCCGCCATTTTGTTCCATGGAAACACACGGGATTAATAACAACGAATTTATACAAACATTCTGCATCCACACGTACGCTCTCGCGTCCACACGTACGCTCTCGCGTCCACGCGAACGCTCTCGCGTCCACACCAACGTTCTTGCGTCCACACGTACGCTCTCGCGTCCAAACAAATGTTCTTGCATCCACACAATCGTTCTCGCATTCAAACAGTCACTTATGCATCCACACAAGCTCACTTGCATTCGCACAAACGCTCTCTCGCATCCACGGAAACGCTCTCTCGCATCCACATAAACGCTCTCGCATCCAAATGAATGCTCTCACATCCACACAAATGCTCTCACATCCACACAAATGCTCTCGCATCCACAAAAGCTATCGTGCAGGCTCACTCAGCATCACTACTCGACTCACACACGCGTCACTTTTGTACCTCATGTGTTCTGTTTGAACGGAAGAACACCTGCGTGTTTTCTGAAGATAAACGCGATAAGTCATCCTAGCCGAACCGATCTCGTGCGCGCCGCGGAAGCGTTCTGCTCCGCGTCCGGCTGATGTTCCTCTCTGACGCTGATGTTCAGAACACGGACGCGGCCCTCTTGCCCTGTATCAGCTACCCGGCGTTCGCGGTGGACGACGACGCCCTCTACAGCCAGACGCTGGACAAAATCGTCCGCAAGCTCAAAGGCAAATACGGCTTCAAACGATTCCTGAGGGACGGATACAGGACGGCAAACGAGGACGTGAACCGCAGATACTACAGACCTGCCGAGATGAAGGTAAGAACCACACGGTTTCTGGTGGCAGACGGATAGCTCGGAGACGGCTAGACGGAAAAGTAGAGCTGGAAAAAATACACCTAAGCTTCGTAAATACAGCAGAGACCCCAGGCAGCGATGTTGTTCGACTAAACCTGATGTTTACATTGAGTTCAGCATTTTCAAAATAAATACGTTAACACGCATGCTGGTGGGGGGTTGGTTTATTTATTTATTTATTTATTTAAATATATGCGCCTATTAAACCAGTAATGATTCATTTACATCGGCTGCCCTTTTACATGATGGCGCGCGGGATGAATCCGATCCCGTCGAGCAGAGTTAGACGAATAATAAATCCAGTGTGTACGAATCGGAATGGAAGAGGCAGAAAGTGTTTAACACCAGAGTCAATCAGCTCATTAACGGCAGCGGTTGACCTCCTGGAATTAACGAGCTTGCATTTAACGAGGAATTGTAAAGAGAGTGCAAGTGTAAGACACAGAGCGGGATCTCACACACACACACACACACACACACACACACATTTAATCTTTTTTATGGACTTTATGAGCACAGGAAACACAGCTGTGCGTAATATTCCGCATGTATGTAGCGAATAAAATCCACCGTTTCAGTAAAATACCGAGTGACGGATTTCGTTTTGTTGTTTCGTTTTATTCCTCTTGCAGCACGGGTACGGTTATGAACGACATCACGCTGTTTATCCGCGTTTAATGTGGTCGAAACGTGAAAATAAGTGCGCCCCATGGAAACTGTTGATTTTTGACATTTTTGGACACGCGAGCATTTGAAACGGTTGAACTCTTCGAACCGGTGCGTATTCATAAAGTCGATGCACGCTACAGTATCACACGACACATACAACTGACATTTTGTCGTAATTTTCGCCCAAAAAAAAGGGGGGGGGCGGTCACAGGGGAAAAAAGTAAGTACACCCCTATACACCTTCAAATCCATATAATTAGAATCAGGTGTTGAAGATCGCGTTCCAGTGATTTAGAACCTGTTTAGGGAGTGCAGGTGGAACCGGTCGTATTTATTCCCCTCTCATATCTAGAGTCTGGTGTTCCCTTTGTTATTGAGGTGTGTGGAGTGATCATGCCAAGATATAAAGAGTTCTGTAAGGCCTTCAGTAAAAAAAGGGTGCGGATGCTTACGAGTCTGGTGAGGGATTTAAAAAGATCGGCAAATTATTCCACTGTAATGAAAAACATCTACAAGTGGCACAGATTTCAAACGACTGCCAGTTTGTCCAGGACGGACCGTCTCCAGCAAATTCAGCCCAAGAGCAGACCATCTGATGCAAAAAGAACCGCAAAATTCTCCAAAAAGTCTCCAAGAACCACGAAATTTCATTGCAGGATCTGCAGTAAGTCTTGCAGCTGTTGCATGCTTCTACAGTCAGAAAGAGATTGCAGAAAAATCTGACCTGCATGGGAGGCGTGTCAGGGAAAACGCCTTCGCAAGACTATAGTTTGTCAACGAGCATACAGGTAAAAGACCAGGCCTTTTGGAATAATGTCCTCTGGAGAGACGAATCAGAGAGAGAGTTGTTTGGTCACAGTAACAGCAGACATGTTTGGCACAGACAAAAGACAGGAGAATCACCTCATACCAACTGTGAAGCACGGTGGTGGAAATGTGATGGTGTGGGGTTGCTTCACTGCCTCAGGGACTGGACAGCTTGTATTCATTGATTGATATGATGCAGAAATCATAGTTGAAAGAGTGCTTGAAAGTAAGTAATTAAGTCTTATTTATAAAGCACATTTAACACCGTGAAGCTGACCAAAGTGCTGAACAGAGTAAAGAAAAGTCAAATTGAAAACGGAATAAAACCAAGTAAAGACAGACAACAGTAATAAATTCGATCAAAATGCTTGGGAGAAGAGAGATGTTTCTGAAAGTTGAAGGTGACCTAAAACTATTCAACAGGATAATGATCGTAAGCGCACGGCGTAAGAAGAAGAAGAAATGGAGGGTTATGGAACGGCCGAGTCAAACCTGGATTTGAATCCCACTGAAATGTTGTGGGGGGGATTTGAAACGGGCAGAACATGCAGGAAAACCCTCAAACATCAGCGACTCTGACAACAATGCATGGAAGAGTGGTCAAAAATCCCAGCAGGCCTGGCGGACAATTACGCAAAAACGCCTACAAGTTATTTCTGCTAAAGGGGGCAATACTAGCTTCTGAGGCCAAGGGTGTACTTACTTTTTTCCACCGAAGAATATCACGTCTATCGATATTTCTGTTGAATAAATGATTGAAAAAGATTTATTTTTTTTTTTTTAATTCCTTGTTTTATTAATTTCAAAGATGTCCAAATATGTCAAAAACCCCCAACCATTTCCATGGGGTGTACTTATTTTTTTTTTTTCCACAAAATAAAATTTCCGTGCACAGAAATGGAGCGTTTTTGGCCGCAACCAAACCCAACGGAAGAAGTAACGAGATTTCACTGTAAATGAAATGATAAAACTGCGATATAATCAGAAAAAAAAAAAAAACCCAGAATATCGTGGTCCACTTGTTGTTGTTTTGCTCGGTCCTGCTGGCGCACTCGGGTATTTCCTGATTAAATGTGAACCGCTCTAAAACCGAGGACGCGCAAAGCCCGGAGGAACAGAGCCTTTCGCCAAGATCGCTTTTCCAGCCGTGAATTAATTTCGTTATTTTCTCGTCGGCTGGAGCAGATCGCTGCCAGCGCTCCCCGTTTCGCTCCTGAAGCGGCTTAAGCGAGACTCGCTGACGATGCGAGACCGGTCCAATTAACCTCCTTTATTTCATTACACCGTAATCTCTCGCTCTTATCCGTCACCGGCGAGATCGAGATCGGCAGCCGTGATGGGAGAGGCGGTCGGAGAGGGTTACGCTCTTTTCTTCATCCAGAAAGCGTCTTTCCGTCACGTCGTCTTTAACTCCCGCGCCAGTTTAAGAGTTGAGGCGGGGTTTTAATCCGCTCGCTGCTTAGTATCTCGTGTCGGAAACAAGCGCAGCGATGGCGCTGGCTAATCTGCTTACCCGAGAACGCTCACAGCTCTTCGTCTTAATTACAGCGTGGAAACGTGCTGCTAAATATGGCCGCCTGAATCGCAAGCGTAATACACACACACACACACACACACACACACACACACACGCACACAAACCCTGTCAGGTTCATAGGAAGAGTTTAGCACAGTATGAGCGCAGACGAATATCATTCTCATCTCTCGTACCCGAGCCTTTCATTTCATCTCCTCACGTTTCATTCCGCTTTGCCTCGTGATCGGCTTTAAACCCGTTTACTCTCAACACCGGCCGCGTAATCTGATCCTGAAACACCTTTTTTAAAATCAGACCCCGGGAGAGGAAATCAGGCTATTAATAGAAACCTTCTCTTCAACGTGGCATCGACTAAACTGCCCTTTATCGTAAAGTCTGGTTTCATAAACCTTCAGTGTAATGGGAACGCACGGAAGGCTGTGTGAAACACGCTAGCACGGCTACGTCATCGAACTTCATCAGACATTTGAAAACTCCCCCTGACAAGTAAGTCATGCTTTCATGCTATAGAAGAGGGGCGGGGGATGGGGCGCGGGGGGTGGGAGACGGTTTAGCTAGAAATATTGTTTTTAGGTTTCTTAGTTTTCCAGGTTTTTTTTTTTTTTTTTTTAATTTTATTTTATGTCATAATTACAAAAAAGTGAAAACAATTGTTCAGACCTAAACCTGTGTGTAGTAACGGGACTGAACTTATCGTTAAAACTCTTTACTAGTCACTCAAAAAGGCTTCTGTATATCTCTCACTTATTTCTGGACTCCGCCTCAGAGACTTGAGACTTGACTTGGACTCCGCCTCAGAGACTCGAGACTCGACTTGGACTCCGCCTCAGAGACTCGAGACTCGACTTGGACTCCGCCTCAGAGACTCGAGACTCGACTTGGACTCCGCCTCAGAGACTCGAGACTCGACTTGGACTCCGCCTCAGAGACTCGAGACTCGACTTAGACTCCGCCTCAGAGACTCGAGACTCGACTTGGACTCCGCCTCAGAGACTCGAGACTCGACTTGGACTCCGCCTCAGAGACTCGAGACTCGACTTGGACTCCGCCTCAGAGACTCGAGACTCGACTTGGACTCCGCCTCAGAGACTCGAGACTCGACTTGGACTCCGCCTCAGAGACTCGAGACTCGACTTGGACTCCGCCTCAGAGACTCGAGACTCGACTTGGACTTCGCCTCAGAGACTCGAGACTCGACTTGGACTCCACCTCAGAGACTCGAGACTCGACTTGAACCGCCTCAGGGACTTGTGAACATGTACATGGTATTAATTCATTTGTTAACATTGTTTATTATTTTATGTATTTCATTTCTTTTGTAACGTTTATACAATATATATTTTTTTAAATCTTTTATTTATTTTTATACCTTAGTTTTAACTAATTGAGTACATAATGGATGAATTGATGATTTGATCACGTGATCGATGAATTGTTTGGTTAACATATTACACTATAGAATTATAATTCTTTTTATTCGCATGTTATAATGATAATATGAAAATATAATTCGTTAATAAGCCTTAGCAATTTCAGAGACTATTTCCAGCGCGCATGTTTATAACATGATAGTGTTTTTATTTTGTTTTACTACACAATTTATTCTATTGATTCATTTATTTATGGGTGACTTTGTTTTATTTAAATATTTAACTTAAATATTTAAAAGTTGAATATTTTTTTAAAAATTTTTTAGTTAATTATTAATGTTTAAAAAGTAACATTAGTCTTTTATTTTATGCAGCTGTCACTATATCTGACGGATTCAAGAATTCACTGTGGTATAAACTGTTCTAAAACGGCAGTAAATTCAGCGTGTGTGCGCGTGTGCGCGTGTGTGTGTGCGTGCGTGTGTGCGTACGTGTGCGTGCGTGCACGTGTGTGTGTGCCTGTGTGTGTGTGTGCGTGTTTTAACTGGTCACTCGTCTCCTCCTGCAGCTCTTTGACGGGATCGAGTGCGAGTTTCCCATATTCTTCATCTACATGATGATCGACGGTGAGGCCGAGGATAATTTATTTTAATTTATTCATCTATGCGTGAATTTGAATACGTAAATTAACCACAAGACATTTGGAAAAGCTGGTCTTTGTTTTTCTCTACGCACCGAGACCTGAAACCGTTTCTATTAGCCGGTTTAAAAAGCCGTGAAGGACACATTTTTGTATTTTTTATTCATAATCATTAACATTTTCTTTTATATTGATTGACATTTTTATCACGTCTCTAATTTTTGGTTTTGAACCATTTTTACTGAATGCTAATTTGTTTGTTTGTTTGTTTGTACCTGTGGTGTAGGTGTGTTCAGGGGAAACACGGCTCAGGTGAAAGAGTACGATGACCTCCTGCAGGCCATCATTTTTCAGTCTTATGAAGGTAACTAACACACACACACACACACACACTTTAATAATAATTTCTAATGAACACTCTTCTGCACATGAACATATTGGGTTATGGGGTCAAAGGTCACAGAGAGACATGTAGCCAGATGAGTAAAGAGGTAGACCGGATGGGTAGACAAGTAGAGAGACAGGCGGATGGGTGGACAGACAAGACAGACAGACAGGTAGACAAGTCAGATGGGTATACAGATATACTGTCAGGCAGACAGACAGACATGTAGACAAGACCGGTAGGTAGGTAAGACAGATGAGGAGTAGAAAGCCGAGGAGTAGAAAACCGACAGACAGGTGGACAAGACAGATGGGTTGACGGACAGACAGACAAGTACACAAGAGAGATGAGTGGACAGACAGACAGACAGGTAGCCAGATTGGTAGATATACAGTTAGACAAAAGGGAAAACATACAGCAATAGTAATAGACAGACAGGTAGATAGACGGGTGGACAGACAAACAGGTAGACAAAGGGACAGAGGGGTAGGCGGACAGACAGACTGGTAGATGGACAGACGGGTAGACAGACAGACAGGTAGACCTGCAGGTCACGTGCACTTTATTCTGACAAAATTAAAGCACACAAGTAGCACGCATCAGTGTGTGATTTTTATACAGACACCAAAAATCGTGTGTGTGTGTGTGTGTGTGTGTTTTCCAGGTCATGCCGTCATTCCAAAGTACTACCACGTGCCGGCGGATTTTGTGGAGGCGGAGCAGAAGAAACACGGCAGCCAGAAACGTTTCCCGAGTAACTCGGGTCGTGACGGGATGCTGTTCCTGTGGGGTCAGGCTCTGTACAACATCGCCAGGCTGCTGGGTCAGTGTGTGTGTGTGTGTGTGCGTGTGTGTGTGCGTGTGTGTGCGTGCGTGACACACACAGTGCTCGGTTATTCATGCAGCGATTAGCATGCCGTTTGCACTTCCTCCCACAGAGAGAATTTCAGAGCGAGCGTTTCAAAGCTCTCTGCAGCTGCGGAGGCGGCGGTTTGTCAAGATGTTTTATCCCTTTAAGATATTTCATTTTCTGAGCAGCGCAAAGGCACGGATTTACAGATTTACAGGTCGAAACCGAATGTATGACGTGCTACAAGCGTCCTTTTATCATAACCTCATTACCCCGAGCGTGTCTGCGGAATTAATAGCAGTGATACGGATCTGTTTGCCTCCATCGCTCTGACGTTGTGATCATTTAATCATGATAAATCACTGTCGTGTCACCTGGTCCTCACAAATACACCGACGAGAGGCACAGCATTAACTCGCCACAGCAAGCATTACGTCAGTGCGAGGTCCTCACAAAGAGAGTGAACAAATAAAGTGTGTGTGTGTGTGTGTGTGTGTGTGTGTGTGTGTTCTCCTCAGTGGATGGTTTGATTAGCCCCAAGGACATCGACCCCATCCACCGCTACGTACCACGCCAGGACCAGAGGAACGTTAGCATGAGATACTCCAACCAGGTCAGAGCGTGCACACACACACACACACACACACACACACACACACACACACACACACACACACCACTAGATCAGTATCTGTACCTGTTTGTTTCTTTTCCAATGATTTTTATATTCTATTATTATTTTTCATGACCAAATTTGAATGATCATGTTGCTATAGTAATGAATAGACAATTGTTCAAACCAGATAGTGTGTGTGTGTGTGTGTGTGTGTGTGTGGCTTCTTTTCCTTCTTTTGTTTCTTTTTTTTCATTTTTTATTTATCCAATTTTCAGTCTGTCTCTGAGGCTGAGTCACACACCCAGAGGATACTCAAAACACACTCAGCCAGTAAAAACACACACACACACACACACACGCACACACACATACACGCTGCTCTGTCTGCAGAGGAGAACAGAAGTTTATTGAAATGTCACTCTCTCCCAAGCCGTGCAGGAAGAGAATATGACGCTCTCCTGCTCTCCGGTTCAGACGGTGCCGAGGTCTTTCATCATCTCTCCGCTCGGATCCAGAAACACGACGGGCGCCCGTCACGTCGTCGTCGTTCTGGGGGTTTTTAATAAACCGGAGCAGCATCTGTGTTCGAGGAGTTCGTTACGAGACGATTAGCGGTTTAAAAACCATCCCAGGTCTACTCCATCATCGCTCAGTTCGTTAGAGTTCCTCCTCGCTGCATTAGCGATCCCGACGCGATAAACGAGGACGTTTCATTATTTTATTCGTGTAGCCGACTCCGGAATTACGATACAAGCGGAGAGAACAGCACCGAGCCCCTTCCTGTCATGTCGAACAACACACGTCTTCGTCGGGGTTCAAATCCACGGGCTGAGATGTCCGTCGCACAAGCACAGAGTCAAGTTTTTGAAGGGTGCCAATAGTTATGGAGCCGACTCTCTATAATATTGTGTTCCTCAGTGAAGTGTTATTGTTAATGACGCAGGAACTTTTTCACCTGTTTAACACCAGCTCAGAGTTTTCTTCAGAAATTCTCTCTCACACACACACTCTCACACACACACACACACACACACACACCTCTTCCTAATGTAAGAGGAGTTCAATTGGCTGTGACCTCTCGAGGGAGGAAGGAAGACAGACGAAAGAGAGAGATGAAGACAGCCAGGAAGAAAAAAGTGAGAGAGAGACATTAATAATAATAATAATAATAATAATAAAAGTCCTTAGATTTATTGAAATCTCCTCAACCGCAACTAGTGTGCAGCATCCACCTGGATGATGTGATGGCAGCCATATTGCTCCAGAACGTCCACCATTCTCCATTCAGAGCTGATAGAATAATGGGGGAATTTGGGGCAGGACCCCGGGGTTATACCCCTACTCTTTGACCAGAAGTGTCCTGGGAGTTTTAATGACCACAGAGAGTCAGGACCTCGGTTTAACGTCTCCTCTCATCTCAAGACAAGTGCTGTTTCTACAGGATAGTGTCCCCTGTCACTATACTGGAGCATCAGGACTCACACAAACCACAGGGTGAGCGCCCCCTGCTGGCGTCGTTTCCCCCCAGGAGGTCTCCCATCCAGGTACTGACCAGACTCAACCCAGCTTAGCGTCAGTGGGGCACCAGGCGAGAGCTGCAGGGTGATATGACTCGAGGAAGTAAATATCGAGGTAGACAAATGGACGAGATGGAGGGGAGGAGGAAGAGACCGAAAAGAGAGAGAGAGAGAGAGAGAGAGAGAGAGAGAGGTGAGAGAGTGTCTCAGAGCTTCTTCACTGTTTACGCTCGGCACACACCAGTCCACTCTTCTGTTACGCTGACATTCTTGAGAAGTTTTCTGATCTCTCGTACGGAGTTCATGAGTCAGGATGCACTGTGTGACATTTAATATAACACACACACACACACACACACACACACACACACACACACTCTGAGCTGACACCAAGCGGAACATTCCAGAAATATTGCAGCGTTATATTAGTGCTTTCGCTTTGTGGAGGAGTTTAGGACTTTAACGACACAGTTGTTATCTTGAAGAGCAGCCGAGCTCAGTGTGTGTGTGTGTGTGTGTGTGTGTGTGCACCTTAGTCGAAGCCATTTTAATGCCCAGTAAGCGATTAAAAAATGCCTCATGAACATCTCTACACCCTCATAATAAAAACCCCCTCACCCCCGTCCCTTACTACCCTGATACCCCTAATATTAGCTAACGTTGCTAGCCAGCTAAACCTGCTCTCGTTCATCACTCTCGATTGGCATCATCATTGCCTTCCTCTGTCATTTCACAGCAGAACACTGTATATCGTTGCCATGACAACCACCGTCACTAGCATCGGGTGAGTCAGCTAGCTCGCTTAGTACGGCTGCTCAGCGATGTAAACGTCGCGACTCTGATCTTAAACGTGATTGGCCCAATCACCGTGAAGCGTCTCGAGTGACATCACACAACGAGGTCATACGTAGCCCCGCCTCCCGATCAGTTTTATATTAAAAGCATGAGTGTGTGTTTATCCCTGGCAGAAAAAAAATAATAATAATTTTTAGGTCTCTAAAATCAGGTTTTTCCATCTCCCCTACACACACACACACACACACACACACACAACACACACACCTGCTGTATAGGAATTGCACACAGAGAAGAGTCTAAGCCTCTCCTTCTCCTCGGCTAAGTGTAAATTGATTTCTTTCGTGCCTCAGCCTCCTCTTTGTGTGTCGTGAGGATTGCAGGCTAAAGCTAATAGATGTGAGTTCGAGCCACAGAGCTCGCTGTGTATAAAATTCACTTCACAATCAAATCCCAGCTCCAAACCCTCACCTGTTTCAGGGAGTTAGAGCAGGAACGTGGGCCGGATCACATCGTTACGTAACATCACACTCACCGTGGAGTTCAGAAAGTCTGCGATTCTCTCAGTTCTGCCAGTGTGAAGTGTTTTATCAGAAAGTTTCTGTACATTTACACACACCACACACACACACACACACACACACACACACACAAAGAAGTGTTTGCTGATCCTGGTTTCTTCTGTTTTTGTGTACATCTTCTACTAAACAGCTTTAGATCTTCAAAAGCAACCCGAATAAACACACAATACAATTTATTTATTTTTTTCCATTGAAAAAAAACAAAAAAAAAACATTATACAACACTTATCACCCGTGTGAAAAATTAATTGCCCCCTTAACCTTGTAATCTGCTTTGTGCCACTAAACGCTTCCGATGCCTGGAGATAACTGGAGATCAGACTTTCACAGGAACGTCCGGTGTCCGGTCCGGCCACAGCATCTCAATAGGTTCGAGTCAGGACTTTGACCGGGCCACTCCAGAACTCTCTTTAATTTTGCTTGACAGACAGGGCAGAGGATGTCCGGTATTGTAGCCGATTCTGCCTCTTCGCTGCAGTTCATTTTGAAAACGTCATGAACGCAGTGCATCGTGGGATGCCGTGAATGAAAGATCATTCTGGAATAAGCGTACCTGGACGTATCCGGGTATGTTCAGCATACTGAATACTGCGTACTCGCGTACTGAATGTGGGTGGAGGTTCGTGCAGGTTTAGTGTGTGTGTGAGTGTGTGTGTCTGTACAGTTAACTTTTAGTCTGTGTTATGTCTCACATCCACGTCTCCGTTCCTCCCCCCGGGGGGCTCGGCCGTCCCCGCCGCGTGACGTCTGAGTGCTTTTAATTTGCGCGAGGCTCGGATTCATTAGGCCGGTCATGCGGGAACTCCCGACCGAGCTCCTTTTTCACAAATAACGTTCTGCTTTGTCAGATTCAGTCGGGAGCTTTTTACGCCGCTCTGCATGCAAATGGATTAGCCTAAGTGGACTGTTTGACTTGATGGAAAAGGCCTTGCTGTGGTTATTTATTTATCGTTGCTGTTCTGGGCGCTTTCGTCTCCGCGGCTGGACCGGGTCATGTGACCGACAGCGAGCAGCGCTTTGAAGAGTTCTCAGCGTCTTCGGTTTATTTCATTAGCATGGTGTGGAGATATAATCCGGCTCTCCCTCTGTAAATACTCGTGTCTATAGATCCAAATCCTGCCATCCGGACGTCATCCGGAAAACCCGTTCCGAAAGTGGGAGTCTATAATTCATTATCACTTTATTATTTTTGCGTGTGTATATATATATATATATATATATATATATATAATGTGCATATCTAATATATATTATATATAATATATAAGATATAGCAATTCTTGACGTAAAGTTGATGCAAGTTTTTCTATTTAAAAATTAATAATAATAATAATTATTATTATTATTATATTTTAAATCAATGGCATTGAGCCTGGTACAATAAAAAATGTATGAATTGTTTGTTTATTTATTTATTTATTATGCATAAATGTACACTGGAGATGTGCTGCATTGATAGTCTAGAGAGGGAGAGAAATGGGAATAACGCTGTATATTCAATTACAGTAATGCTCTAAAGGACAGCTTATATTTTCATAAAATAAATGTAAAAACATTTTTTTTAAATAATAATAATTTTAAAGCCTTAAATTGGCTGTCCATACCCGAGGACACTACGCATGAAAGTATTAAATATTATTATAATTTAAAAAAAAAATCTAATTATAACATCCCAAGAACATCTGCACTTCCAGAGCAACTTTCTATTAACATCATTATAATAATGATGATATTAATGATAATAAGTAGAAAAAGAATACATGTTGTATGTTTGTTTCCTAATATATCCATTATTCATTTTCGATCTTGTTAACCATTCAAAACCGCTTGGAGTTGCTTAGCAACCCATGGTCAGGAGAATATGTATTTGGTGAACACATTTCAACCAATCAGATCGCACGGTCAGAACTAACTATTGTATAATGTGTAATATAGCACTGATTATTTTTTTTTTGGTTGTTTGTTTGGAGCGTGTATCTTTTTTCCCCTCTGTGTGTGTGTGTGTGTGTGTCTCCGTGTGTCTTTAGCATATTTGTCGGCGTGTTCCACTTCCTCGGCGTTTGATGCATCGCACTGACGTCTCCACATCCTACACGAATCAGCATGTGCCGTGAACTCTCTGACTCCGACACGTTGTGTATTCCTCTTGATACACGAGTGTGTGTTGTATCTTTTTCGCAGTGTGTTTAGTCGTTCTCGTCGGCTCCCCTGTGAGAGCGGGGAGTGTGTGTGGGAGGTTAGCAGTGTTCTCTAAAAATGTCTCTGAAATCGTCTGCACCGAGTCACGCTGAACCTGGGTTAAACGCCCAGTGGAGGTCGTACACGCTCAGAATCGCACGACGTGAACACAGCGTAGCTCTGAAACTCCGTTTTAAGATTGTGTCTCGTACCGGGGATTCAGCTCGCTATGATCTAAATAGCTACAAATAAACAATAGACACCCTAATAGAATTTGTAATGGTTTTAATGGAAACTGTAATGGTCACTATGATGTCTTTATTGGTAATCTGTTGCCTTTTATTGGCAACATGTAATGTCTAGTGGATAGCATTAAGGACCGATAATAGTACTGGTTTAATTGGTTAGCTAATAGTTTCTAATGGTATTTGTAGTGGAAACCATTAGAATTTCTGTGATGGTTTCTATTGTTTGTTTGTTTGTTTTTTTTCCCAGCAAAACATTTAGTTATCTATGTACAGTATGTTTAGCTACTCCAGTGCTACATATTTTATAGTTATACTAGCTAGCTAGCTAACATTTTTCTTTCTTTTTTGTTGTTGGATTTATTCATTTGTTGGATTTTCAACAGCAGTTCTTTGTTGTATCTCATGCTAGCTTATTTATTTTTTTCACGCTAATGCACGTTTAGGTTTCACAAGCATGAAGCAGTTTGACCATTATTTAAAAAAGAAAAACCAAATCCTTCGTAATCCAGTGCGCGAGTATGACGCGACTGAGGATTTTGGGTAATCCCGATGGTCCCTGAGCTGCTTAAAATCTCACGCTAGGGAAATTCCCAAAGTAGCGAATGTTTTACATTTTATATATATATATATATATATATATATATATATATATATATATATATATATATATATATATATATATAGTAGTGTAATTAAAGCGAGCTCTGTGCATTCAGGTGTTTGAGAAGATTCTGAAAATGGCCGCCGCGTTAATTAAAACACGCGGGACGGCACGTCAGTGACATCATCAACGCTCCAGAAAGATGGAAACACTCGCTTGTTTTCCGTCCGTCACTTCGAATATTTCCAATCTATCGCACAGCTTCTTTTTTTTCTTCTTCTTTTTTTTTATTTTTATTTCCAAGTAAGCTCTTTAGCGGCATGCTAATGAAGCCCATTTCCTCTGTTTTGTTTTGCATCTGCTAGCAATTAATCAGAGGCGGTCTCACTCACACACACACGCACTCACACACACACGCACTCACACACACACGCACTCACACACACACGCACTCACACACACACTCACACTCACACTTAGACACACAGATGCGTTTAATAGCATCAGAGCAATAAAACCGAGTCCTGCTTTTCTCTTGTAAGACAAAATGGTGGCTTTTATTAAAGCCTCGTATGAGGACGAACTAGCGTGCTACTCACAACTCGCATCTGGCGAGTATTTTTTTTTTCTTTCTCTCCGTTTTTCATTTTTAGCCCTCGAATCATCAAAGCTTTCAACAGAAAAGGAGCCAAATTAATCTTTCCACAAATAACAGGCTGTGTTCGCGTAGTAGCACATTAGCACATTATCAGATCTCTAACTCAAACAGAAGTTTTCTAGTGAAGCACAACAGATGTCGGGGAAGAGAAATGAATTTTTTTCCGCTAATGATGCGCATTAGCCACGCCGTATCTTCCAGACGACATCTGTCACTCTGACGTTCATAACGATTCACATAGCAAGCTAGCTAACGCGGGCTAATCATGCCGCGTACGCGTAAATGTTCGAACCGAAAACAATTCTGGAAGGAATTGTAAGCGTTAGTCTTAAAAATCCACACACTTTTACTGCTGATGCTAACTAGCTGGCTAACATGAGCTAGCTAAAACGAACCTAACGGAATTGTAGAGGAATTTCAGATGATCTGAATAGAGGTTCATAATGTATACGGAAACTACGGCTGGCTAGCTAACATCAATTTAGATAACTGTCACGGCTAATTTTTTTATACTATTCGCTACCGTGACAGCAATTCTGAAAGAATTATTAAGTCCTAGACATAAAATGTATTTCTTTATGTTTTAACATCACACACTGGAGAGAAAAAAAAAAAAAAAAAAAAAAAAAAAAAAAAAAAAAAAAAAAAAAAAAAAAAAAAAAAAAAAAAAAAAAAAAAAAAAAAAAAAAAAAACAAAAAAAAACTGTCTCAGGACCGTTTTCTTTAATGGTGTTTTTGCTAATGAATGTTTTGCACCACGCTAACATGTATATGACTTAACTCTCAGACCCGGCTCATGTTAGCTAGCTGGCTAGCCTTAAGCAGCGAAGATTATGGACTTCTTTAAATATAACCTTTAAAATCCTCTCAGAAACCTGTATTTCTTTGTAATCAAAGTTATAACGTTTTGTACGAAATCCCGTAAGGTTAGCCCGTACTAGCATCAGCTGCAAATGTTGTTCAAAGTTCTCTCCGAATTTCTGACCAGCTCGCTAATATTATGAATCATTCTGTTATCATTGTGCTAGTCGAACGAATCCGAGTCCGTGCACGTGAACGTGTGTGACGATGATGTTCGTCAGCTCAGGGGTAAGTCGGTAAGTGAGGCGGACATTTTGTAGATTTTTATTCCGGCGCAGATTTTTCTTCATTTTTTTTTTTCTTCAGACTCTCCGAGACGGAGCCACCAATCAGCAGCTCATTACCGCGCTGAAATGAAATTCGTCTGCGAGCGCTAATGAGCCGAAATGAGGGTTTCTTCATCATCTCTTTCACTCCATCCCTCCGCTCGTCTCCATCGTTCCTCTGTGTTTATAAATCAGACCTTTTTTCAAATATATATATATATATATATATATATGTGTGTGTGTGTGTGTGTATATTTATTTTCCTCTGTTTCTTTCTCTCTTTACTCCGTCCCCAGTTGTAATGTTGATGTTGGCAAGCTCTGAAATGTCACAGACGGTGTTTTATCCCTCAGGAAAAAGTACTCGATGTTCTCTCCATCATCACGCTCCACTGCGAGAGAGAGAGAGAGCGAGAAATCTGATGAGTGTGGTGTTGTTCTCCGCAGGGTCCCATCGAGAATGATGTGGTGATCCACGTGGCACTTATCGCCGAGAGTCAGAGGTACAGCCATCTGTCTGACGCTGTTTTTGTATTATTTCTTGCTCATTCTTTACATCTCTGTTCCGATCTCTCTCTCTCTCTTTTTTTTTTTTGTACTACTCCAAAAATATTGGCGCCCCCCTTTCAAAACGACCAAAAATGAACACTACGCTGTGGAAACCTGTTTTTATTTATGATTATTCACTTCTGTTTTTCCTGGCACACTCCGAACAGGTAAACAATTCATTATAAAAAAAAATACCGACTCGTTTTATTTCGATCGTTCCTACTCAGACGCACAGATCGGAAACGAAATGTTCATGAATACAATCCAAAAAAAAACCGAAAAGAAATCCGCTGCAGGACATTTCGGCGTGATCCACGTCGAGTCGTTCTGTTTTCATAAAAGATCAACGGGCGCGGAAATAAACGTTGGGTGATTTAAAAAATATATATATTCTTAAATTGCAGTACCTGGAAATTTCTACTATTCATTTATTTACTTATTTGTTCTTCAGCCGGTCGTGTCTTCCTCCTTTACTCGGTCCGTACAGGATTCCGTTGAGTTTTTTATTGATTTTTTTGGGGACTGTCGCGGCGCTCGGTTTTGCCGCGGCTTTGCGACGCAGTGTGCGGAGTTGTCGTTTTTTTTCCCCGGGAAACTACGTGACTCGGCCAAACCGCGATCGCACGAAATTGTTCTTCGCGGTCTTTCGCAGTGACGTTTGTAGGTAAACGAGACCTTTTTAGCTGTACTCGTGTCCGACACGTGAATCGACGAGAGCTTCGGCCGAACGCGTGCCGTGATGACGTCGCGTGAAAACTCGTACGCTCCTCTGAATATCGCGGCGTGTGCGTTCGTTCCTCGCTAACGTCGACCTCTTGCCATTTAATAAAATGAAATAAAAAGCACACAGCGATCGTAACAGCAGTGCTTCAGGCACTAAAGGGAGTCTCTAATCTGCTCTTCTTGCTAACTCGTGTACTGTAGCTGCCGAGTCATTGTTGACGCGATCGGTCAGGATCGGGTTTTTTTTCCGGATCAGTCGTGAATTTTTTTTAATGAAGAAGAACAAGTGAAGGAGAAATACAAGAGGGAGATAGCTTTTGTGTCTCGTTTGCATAAGTATACTGAATAGTAAATCATATTTTGAGCTTAAATGTGTGTGTGTGTGTGTGTGTGTGTGTGTTAGGTTGCAGGTTTTCTTGAACACGTACGGTATTCAGACTCAGACCCCTCAGCAGGTGGAACCCATTCAGATTTGGCCTCAGCAGGAGCTTGTGAAGGTATTTTACAGCATTAATGAGTACATTCATTATTCAGTGCACAGGAGATGAGGTCACATGATCAATGCAACACATGCGTGCAACACACACACACACACACAC
>CM022754.1:1896043-2003543 GCA_012411365.1 Ameiurus melas | reverse complement strand
AGCGCTGTGTCTCAAATCGCGTACTTGGAGATCTGTTCTAGACCGTTACTGAACACTAACACGCTCCCACGTAGTCTTCAGATCTACACGTGGCTCTGTTTCGCCTGAACGTATTCACGGGTCTTGTATAGTTCTACTTCAGAATGCGAGCTAGTCAGAGTGTTTAACGTCGCCGTGCGCGAAACCGCTAAACGCTTTGCGGTTCGGTTTGTAGATCGGACGAACGGCGACGTTTCGACCCCCGACGTGCCACGGATTAGACGTCGCTTTCAAATCGTCCAGATGTCCATAAAGTACGCAGGAGGTCTCAGGGCTCTGTAGGGGACAAGAGTTTGTCTCTTCTCTTGGTCTTAGTACTTAGTGGGTGTGTGTGTGTGTGTGTGCGCGCTCATATCGATCTCTATATACAACTGCAGTTCGTACAGTGTGTATCATGCTGATCTTGCACATACCCGAGTGTTGTGTGTGTGTGTGTGTGTGTGTGTGTGTGTGTTTCCAGGCGTATCGTTTCTTGGCCATCAATAAGAAGCTCGGTCTAAGTGGACGTCCAGAGAGACCGGTGGGCTGCATCGGGACCTGTAAGGTACACACACACACACACACACACACACACACACACAAGCTGTAGTAACGCACTTTACAGCTCACGGTGAAATAAGACGCGCATGGCCGTTTTTTTTTTTTTTTTCTTTCTTTCTTCCTGGATACGGTTGCCAGGCAACAACGAAGCACCACCTTCAGAGCACCTCGGCAGCCATTTTGTTCAGTCGAACTCTAGAGAAGGTCCATCATCATACGAACATTTTAAGCTCTGCATCGGTTCGTCCCGCTTATTTACACGTCTGCGACACGGAACATCCTCCGCCGAAGAGACGCAGACCGCCGAAACGTGCACAGCTGCACAGGGAGCTAGCGCCGAACCTACTAGAGCCGTCGAATTGAAACTCGATCGGAAATTCGCGATTCAGATATCAGACATGAGAAGGCGGGGTGATCTCACCGCTGGGGCGTTTAACCGCGTGAGGACGCTGACATTTTAAACTCGGTAAAATTACTGCTGGAATCATTACTGTTATTAGCATGCTAGCAAAAACAGTGGGTGTGGTTAGCACGTTAGCGTTAGCCGTAAACTCGGCAGGTGTTATCTTGACTCGCAGCTTTGCGCTGAGGTAAAATATATTTGTCTGTCCTTCTGTGTGTGTCCGTCTCGCATGAAGGACACGGCGAGATAAAATCAGTTATTAGTGGAACCCCCCCCCACACACACACACACACACACACACTCACCCACACACACACACACACACAAATTTAAAGTCTTCCTGAACATTGCCGACTCTTTTGAGTTGTGCGTCTACGTTAAAACCGATTTGGGGGCGGAGCTACATACAAGTTACGAGCTACACACAATCACGTTTGGACCACAATCATGTCTCGGATGAGGGGTTTAAAAAAAAAAACCCCAAAAACATTTAACCACAAAACCTGTGCACTAAACTAGGTTGCTATGGTAACGGTGTAGTGTTACGTGCTACCTAGTTTAATAGCAGTTAGCTAGCTAGCTAGCTCACCAAGTAAGCTAATATTAATGATATTAAGCTGTTCGGGATGGACATGGGAGTGTTTCCTAGGTTAAAGGTGCAGACAAGTTGGGGTTTTTTTTGTTTTTTTTTTGCTGCTGCTTTTATTTTTTTGGAAACATTTTGGAAATCTCTCTGTGTTGCCAGATTTATCGCATCCTGGGGAAGACGGTGGTGTGTTACCCCATCGTTTTTGACCTCAGCGACTTTTACCTGTCACAGGATGTCATGCTGCTGATCGACGACATCAAGGTGAGCTGCCGTGATGTCACACCTGGCTGAGCTCTCGGGTCATGTGATCAGTTCGAGAAAGACTGAACTAAAATCATTTACATTCATGTAGAGTTACAGTCGGTCATATTCGTGTGTGTGTGTGTGTATAAACAGAACGCTTTACAGTTCATTAAGCAGTGCTGGAAGATGCCAGGACGCCCGCTCTTCCTCGTCCTTATCAGAGAGGATAACATCAAGTACGACTCGCTTTATACCCAATCACACTCAATGAAATACACCGCTTTTCGTTTGTAACATCTCTTGGTGTCCTGTAGGGGGAGCCGTTTCAACCCTGTACTGGACATGCTAGCCTCTTTCAAGAAGGGCAACATCGGAGGGGTCAAAGTTCACGTCGACAGGCTTCAGGTGAGGTCCTGACTCTCTTCCTCACTCTCTCTCTCTCACACTCTCTCCCTCTCTCTCTTACATTGTGATATTGTACGACAGTGTATTGACGTGTGTGTGTGTGTGTGTGTGTGTGTGTGTGTGTGTAGACTCTCATCTCCGGAGCTGTAGTTGAGCAGCTGGATTTTCTGCGTGTCAACGAGGCAGAGTAACAACCAGCCCGATCTCAATAATGATGATGATAATAAAAATAATAATAATAATAATAATAATAATAATAAGTCGAGTAATATTGGCTGTAGCTTTATGAAATCTAACCCTGATCTAATCCCTCGTCGTGATCGGTGTCGCTCCTCCTCAAAGGATTCCCGAGTTTAAGAGCTTCGAGGAGCTGGAGCTGCCCAAACACTCGAAGGTGAAGCGTCAGGCGAGCACGCCCAACGCCTCCGACCTGGAGCAGCAGCCCGAGATCGACATCGACGAGTGGAGGAACAAACCCACGCACGAGATCCTGCAGAAGTTTAACGTGAGCCTCGCATTCAGCGTTTATCCCAGCTGATTAAAGTGATGTAGCTTTGTCTCGTACGCCGTGTGACGTGTGTGTGTGTGTGTGTGTGTGCGCGTGTTTCCTGTCAGGACTGCGTCTGTCTCGCCAGCCAGGCGCAGCTCGCTAGTGTTCTCCTGAAGAAAGAAGGTCCAGACTTCTTCAGCAAAGATGGTACACACACACACACACACACACACACACACACACACACATGCACGCGCGCACACACACACTCACTGACTATAGGTACGTAGGTAGATGAGTAGATAAATGAATGAAGGAATTAGCCTCTAATTCTATCCGTAGATGGATAGATAGATAGATAGATCGACAGATAGAAAGAAAGACAGATTGGTAGACATAAATAGATAGAAAGTTAGATGAGTAGATGAATGAATGAATAAATGCATTCACCTCGAACTCTCTTAATCACTCAATCAATACACAACAGCTGTTTCTATATTAGTTGTGAAATTACCTTTATTAAATATTATTAATATAAAATGATAATAAATAATAATAAAATATAATGTAGCTACTTGTAAGTACTTTAAAAATGATTATACATAAATTATTATGATTAGTTTAATAGCTTGTGTGCGTGTGTGTGCGTGCGTGCGTGCGTGTGTGTGTGTGTGTGTGTGTGTGTGTGTGTGTGTGTGTTCGATAGAGCAGGTGAAAATACTGCTGATAAACCAGCGATGAATCTCTTCCGTGTTTATTCGGTTGATTAGAGAATGCGGAGCGTCCGCAGTACGAGTCCCTGTGGATCAGCTGTCGCTATGGAAACCATAACGTATTAGAACGAGCGCGTTAATCCGAGTCGTGCCGTTATAGAAAAAGAATAATAAATGAACACCGTCTGACCAATCAGATTCAAGCGTTCAGCCGCGCTGTGGTATAAAAGACGGATAATAATCTGGCTTTGCTTCCGCGTCTCCAGAGTTCCTGAACGCCGAGTTGGAGCGGATCTACAGGAGAGCAGGCAGCAGGAAGCTCTGGTCAGATTTCACTTCATACCCCTAAACACACACACTACTGAACATTCATGTCTGCCAAAAGTATGTGCACCCCCTGGCCATCACACCCATATGTTCTTGTTGACCGTTCCATTCCAGATTTATTCCTCGGATTTTAGGGCGTGGCTGAGGGGATTTTTAGGGCGTGGCTGTGGGGATTTGGGGGCGTGGCTGTGGGGATTTATGTTCATTTAGCTACAATAGCGTCCGTGAGGTTGAGGTCAGGCGCTGATGTTGATGTGAGGAGACTCCAGTTCATCCCAAGGATGGTCAGTGGAGTTGAGATCAGGGTTCTGTACAGGACACTCGAGTTCTTCTACCTTCTTCACACACACCACGTCTTCATGGAGCTCGCTTTGTGCACTGTGTGTCGTTCGGTTCCAGTGAAGGGAAACTGTACCGCTACAGCGTACAGAGACGTTCTACACGATCATGTTCTTCAGACTTTGTGGGAACAGTTAGTTGAGGAACCACATATGGGTGTGATGTTCAGGGGTGCACATACTTTTAGTACAGCATATTTGGCCAGTTAGTGTATTTCGGATTGTCCTCCTGTCTTCATCTAGCTCTGAACCCTTTACTGAAATCCAGATATTGATTTCGACTTTTGTTCTACTGTAGCACCCTGAGCACATTTATTCGATAATTATTAACTCATTACCCACATAATATCTGCTGAATAATCATAATTATTATTGTTGCATAAGTGTTTATAATAAATACTGGAGGGTTTGTGTCAGAATAATGCCAAAACCTGTGAGATGACATGAAGGTTAATTTAAATATTATGAGAAATAAGTGATGAGAGGATGATCGGACAAGTCTCCAATTCTATTGTTTCCTGTGCAGTTAAAATGTAAATAAATAAATAAAAATATTTATATAATAAATAAATAGAATAAAAAGATTTGGAAAGTGGGTAAAAGAAATTATACATGGTGAATCGTGAGGACTTGTTATTGTTTTGTCAGGTGTTTTGCTTAGCATTAAATGAAAGATTTCATTGAAAACCTTCCAAAAGCAGTGTATATTTTTGAAAGAATATTAAAAACTTGTTATATACACACACACACACATGCATACAGTTGTGCCCAAAAGTTTGCATACCCCTTGCAGCATTCACTGATGCTCAAGAAGGCAAGAGAATACATTAAGAGCCAGGGGGGTGTAAACTTTTGAACAGGATGATCAGTGTTTTTATTTTGTTTAAAGATCTTTTTTTTTTTTCTTTCTTCATTTCGTACCGCCCTTCAGACGTTAAATAAGATAGTATTTTATATTCTGGGAGACATGTAACTAACAATTTACACCGATCATCCTGTTCAAAAGTTTACACCCCCCTGGCTCTTAACGTGTTCGTCGTGTTGCCTTCCTGAGCATCAGTGAACGTCCGCACCTTTTGTAGTCGTCATGTACGGGTCCCTCGGTGTGAAAAGACGGATCTGGACATCATAAAGCCGCTGAAATATACCGAAGATGCTGCAAAAGTAAAGAACGTGCAGGACTGCGAGGATTTTTCTGAAGAACAGCGGGCGGTTTAACCGATCAGGACGAACTAGCGACTCACAAAAAAAAAGATTTAAAAAAACATCACGTCGTTGATCATCTGGGTAACGACACACAGTATTAAGAATCAAGGATGTGTAAACTTTTGAGCGGGATCATTTTTTATAAATTCAGCTACTATCGTGTCTTGTAGACGATATGTAAACACGTGCTATTTGAAATAGTTTATTCAGGACAAGGGGTGCGCAAACTTTTGGGCACAACTCTGTATCTATATAAAGCACCTGCTCACACAAATAACGCCACCGGCCTTGAATTTTATCCAGGAGCAAGTGACGTCCATCCAAGGTGGTGGGGAGAGAAATCACACAATTTGATTATAAGCAAAACAAAACGGGACGAATCCGAGGCCCTGACATGACATCACCGCGTCTCGGCACTTATCTTCTCTTGTCTGTTCTTTCTGTCTTTTCATTGAACTCTCTCCTGTAAAAATGAATTTATTTCCGAACATGTTAACCCGGTGTAGGATGGCGGTGCGTTGCGCAGCAGCCGCTACTCAGAAGTTCGCCAGTTCTATAGCGCCTCATATAACGACCCTGTTGGTCCACGGTAAACAGGTAACGCGCGAGGCGGGGGGCGGGGTCACTGCTTCTGCATGCGCCTCCTTATATATCTGTCGAAACTGAGTGTCACCAAGTTTTCCATTAACAGGAGAGCACGCTTCACTGATGAGCTGCGATGATGATGATGATGATGATGATGATGCATCTTATATTAATCGACACCTGTGATTAATGGGTTCTTGTGTGTGATGTTAGATCAGTAAGAGAAGCTAATAATAACAGACCTGCCAACCTTTACGCATCGCGTGTAGGAGCTCAGTCGGACTGCGTCGATACGACGAGAGTTTTCACTCAGAAACGCATCGAAAGAATCCGCACCCCCTCCAGCGGGAACTCTCAGATGGAAGCTCCGCCCCCTTCCTACAGCTCGTCTCGTCGCAATAAACATATTTTTTAAATAACCCTGTTTGAAAAGTAATATATTGTTGTTTTTTTTTTTTAAACGGCGTTTATTTAACATCTATGGAAGGAGTCTCCAGTGTCAGAACTTTCAGAAGTGAATCAGGAGCACAGGAACTTGTTCACCGGGTTACACTTTCTGGTTTCTCGGTAAAATGACCGCTGTGGTGTTTGTTTGTTTTTTTTTTTTTTTTTTTATTTTCATGGGTGTAAACCGGAGTGGTCTGGACCTGAGGCATGAAGTTTTTCAGTTGCGTTTTCATCTAGTGAAGCGTGTTCGTTGTCATGTTGAGCTTCACACCCTCACCTTATTTACTTCCTTTGAGCTGGGCGATATGGCAACGATACGAGATCAGTACTTTAGGAAAATACCTTGATGACGAAACGACGAGAGAGAGCTTACGTATTCAACCATGTTACGTAAAAGATTCATTAATGTTCTATAATAAGCTAGGGTCCTAGTCCAAACCGGACTCGTTTATGTAAACGAGGCTGCGGTAATCCCCGCCTCCTGTTTGCTGATTGGTTTGCGTGTGTGAATCGAGATTATCGCCCAGCTCTCGGTGTACGTGTCCACTACAGAACGCACAAATTCTCATAAATTAGTGAACATTAAAAGACCTATTCTGGAGTCTATTCTACAGTTTAAAAGGGATCCTTTGACAAGGAATGGCTGAGACTTGATTGGACTTGAATATTCCCACTGCACGTTTGTCATTCAGCGCCACATCCTTCCCGAGGGACCGACCCGAGAACGCTAAAGGGTCATTGTGAAGGCGGCGCGCGTAGGGGACGCTCGTTAATTTAGCCGGTTATTGAAACGCACGCATGGCTAAGCGCGGAGACGTGGACGGAGAGAGAGACGGAGGGACGGCGAGCAGCCTTTGATGGTGGTGAAAATAAACGCTCGTGAAATAAAGCTTTCCGGTTGTGAAGTTCAGGATCCGACGTCGTGTACAGTTTCGCTAGTCACGCTCACTCGCAGTCAGAGACGGCACGATTTTTCATTTCCTCATAACGATCTCCACGCTGAAATCTGGTGTATCAGCCGGTATGGATACCGCTTTAAAAACCACTACAAAACCGCTTCGACTGCGAATAGGATAACGTATATTAACGTATAAATGTAATCAAATCAGTCCTAACAAACAAATACAGTCATGTAAACATTTCCAAATCCATTTTGTTTTTTGTTTTTGTTCCATTTATTACAGGATCGGATTGAATTCCTTTTTCTTCTTCTTCTTCTTCTTCTTCTTCTCTGATATTCGATCCACCGCTTTTTAAAAACGATTCTCATTTATTTCGATGCTGATCCCGGGTATCGGATGGTCTCTGCTAGCGGTGTTAAGGGAAACTTTAAAGCTTTCCCGAGTGCTAAACTTGACGTGAATACTTTACCCACTCCAGTGTACTACATGAAGAAACTTCCTGCTGTTGATGTTCCTGTTCAGCCCGGGCTGTGAGTGTTAACCCGTGTGGGATGATGTGTTTCTGTTCACCAGGTCCGTTGTACGTCTCGCTGCCGGTCTCTTAACTAAGCTAGTGGACAGCCTCGCTCCGAGTATTACTAGCGTTTTAGTGCATGGCAAGCAGGTAAGTGGGAACCAAGCTCAGGAGGTCCAAAGAAAGACCCAAGTTTTAAAAATGTACAGCGGTAGAAATGGTAGAAGTATTTCTAACTTGTATGTATAAAAAAAACAAAACAAACAACAACATTTTAATGTTCACTGATCATTTGTGTACGTATGTTCCACTAAATGGACCTGAACTGCACGTTTCACCGCACGTTCGATAGTTTAAATCCCTAACCCTCTGTACGCTGCTAACGTAGCTGCTAATGCTAATGGTTTATTGTTAGGAGTGAGACGATACGGTGATGGATGTAGCGCGTTCGTGAACAGCTCAAATGAGCTAGCGAGTGCAGCACAACACTTCAGAAAGGAAACTGTACACGTTTTCTTCACAGACGTTTATCGGAACGATGTAGAAACACCGCTTTCTCAATTTGTTTTTACGTTAAAAAAAAAAAAGCGAAACACTGAAGGACCAGGGGGTAACATTGGGATTCGCTAGGACGCTCCTGAATTTTCAGCCCCGTATATCAAACCCAATTTTTTAAAAATTCACACCAGATTTACAAACATCCTGCGGATATTTCCTCGTACCGCACGCCGATGAACGCTGATCGGCCGTGAGCTACCGAGCGCATTCGTGGCAGATTTACATTGAGCCACGCGCGCAAAGCTCACAGCGAGCTGAAAATGACCAAATGGCGACTGAACAGTGAAAGGGCCCGTCCTAAGAGGGCGCAGTAACGCAGCTCAGCCACCGCAGCTACCACAGACACGCCTCTAACTCCTCCTACTTCTCTAGGGTTCTGTTACTTTTGTCCTAATTGAATGGCCAATCTTTATTTTTTTTGGCTATATTTACACGTTACGACTTTTTGTCATTAATATGAAGCGCGGAGTTATTTATTAAATGTTTATTAAATTGGTGTGCTTATGCGAGTAAATACATTCAAAACTATTGGAACGGCACGGCAAATTCTTCTCTCTTTTTTTTGTGCTGTACACCAAAGGCATTTGGGTTTGAGATCAAAAGATGGAGATGAGACGAGAGTTTAGGATTTCAGCTTTTATTTCCTGGTATTTACATCTAGACGTGTTCAACAACATAAAACATACAACCTTTTATCAGACCACCCAATTTTTTTTTTTTAAGTATAGGAACTCACTATCTCTCTCTCTCTCTCTCTCTCTCTCTCTATATCTATATATATATATATATACACACACACACACACACACACATACATACATACATACATACATACATACATACATACATACATACATACATACATAAGAGAGAGAGAGAGGATATATATATATATATATATATATTTGCGCCAGTGGTTTCTTTCTTTTTCGGGACATTCCAGATCGTTGTATTGGCTTTGCCCAACGTTTCTGCAATGCCTCTGATTTGTTTTTCTCTTTTTCTCAGCTTCAAAACGGCTCACTTTACTCCCATAGACAGCTCTCTGATCTTCCTGTTGGTTTATCCTTTTTTAACAGCTGTCGTGTTCCAATATTTTTGCTCATCCGCAAATTGGCCGGTCGGATACAAAATGTGCCGTGTTCTATATCTATATATAAATACCAGGAAATAAAAGTTGAAATTCTAAACTCAGAAGATATTCATCGTCTGATCTCAAAACCAAATGTCTTCACTCTACAGCAAAAAAAAAAAAAAACAAACCAATTTCGCTCAGTACAGTTCAGTCCAGTCATCAGGCCTCGAGTGTACTGCAGTTCGTCAGTTTTTTCATCACATGACAGTAAAATGTCGACTAATTTGTTCTCTGGACAGAACAGGAACATCTGACCGTTTTCTGAAAATTCCTTTTTAATCATTCCGTGCAGATATTTGAGGTTTCCTGATCGTGGTACATCACCATACCGATATATCGTCCCACCCCTATACACTGTATTATACTCTATACAAAATCCTATTTACTGTATACTGTACATCCTCTGCTGTGTCCTGTGCTCTCTCTATCCCAACTCCAACTGGTTCTTATATATATATATATATATATATATATATATAAATTTTTTTCAGTTCTATACCGTTTCTCAGATTAATTGCGTTAGATTAACTGCAGGACTTTTTCCCTGTCCGATAGTCCCGAACTGATTTATTAGACTGAATCTCCGGGAGGATGAAATCTGCATATAGATTGCGTCCTCAAGGCATTTTTTTTTTTTTTTAAACGCTTTAATAGCCTGAAACATAGTTTTGTTCTGAAAACTGGGTCAGTCCACATTTGAGCCATGCAGGCTGTGGTGCTTAAGCCTTAGAGACGAGACCTGCGAAAAATACGAAAGGGATCGAGGCCTTCTAGGGGGGTTACGAGCACAAATCTACCCGCTGTCTGTTTTGGATAAATTGCGGGTCACGGGGCCGGGTTTAAAAGCGCTCGGGCTGGAATAATAAAATGACGAGGTGAGACGTTTTATTCAAACGAAGAAGAAACGCGTAGATTAGCAGGGGGGACGGTGGGGGAGGGACGAGACGAGACGGCCGTGGTGATGAACTTTCGGCTTTTGGAATGTTTTACTGGTTTAGTGTAGAATTAGTTTGGAGAAATCGAACACAACAGAGCATGGACGAAATCATTTACCCTTCGCGAGTTGATGATTTTGAGAGTTAACTCTTTTGTTGTTGTCGCTGTACCAGGTGACTCTGGGTCTTTTTGGACACGAGGAGGAGGTGATCTCTAACCCGCTGTCTCCGGCTGTCATTAAGGACATCATATACAGGAAGTGCAGTCCTCACGGCGAGCGAGAGGCCGTGCTGCAGCAGGAGCTCGTCATCCACATCGGCTGGATCATCTCCAACAACCCCGAGCTGTTCAGCGGCATGCTCAAGATCCGCATCGGGTAACAAACCGACACGTTAAACAGTCCTTAACTCCTTAACTTCACCGACTCCATTCATTCCAACCGAACTGCATGACGGAAAAGAAATGCGCACGCCACAGCGCTGCCACGTTCTGGATTCTGATTGGTCAGAAGGTGTTGATTAATTTTCTATAACAGCGGGTCAGAGGTAAAGCTGTGACCGTTTTCCCACATCTTCAGAGGAGTTTACGCTTATTGACATTTTACATGTAAAAAATAACGAGGAATAAAACTCGTAGACATTCTTTTACTGTTGATTATTAACTTCGATTTAATGAGTTAATATTTATAATCAATTACTCCGAGGTATTATGCGACCGGATGTTTTTAATCTGCTTAGAACATAAAGTAAGTTACAGTTAGGAATTTCTACTGGAGAAAGAAAGTTTGGAGTGATGGTTTGTTCCATGGTGTGAATTTGGAATTATTATTATTATTATTATTATTTTGGAACAGCTGGATCGTCCAGGCCATGAAACACGAGCTGAAGGTCCGTGCAGGAGACATGCCGCCTCAGGACATCTACCAAATGTCACCTAGTGATGTCAAACAGCTGCTGTTGGACGTTCTTCAACCTCAACAGACCGAGAGGTGAAAAACATAAACCTCACTGTTTTTCACGACTTCCTCGTCCCTCGACACGACTCATCACACTCCCACTTTTTCTTTTTAAGGCCATTCCCAGTTTCAGATGGATGTTCTAGATGTTCATTAGATTTCTAGATGTTCTTCTGCCCTGGTCCTAGATTCTTTTCTGACCAGCAGATGAACGTGATTCTTAAGAGTCTTTAAATTGAATCAGAAGGTTAGTAAAACCATTAAAAATGACTTTTTAAAAAAAAAAATATATATATCAGGGCGTGGCTGAATCGGCGTCAGATCGACGGATCGCTGAACCGTACGCCGCTCGGGTTTTACGATCGCGTTTGGCAGATTCTGGAGCGGACGAGTAACGGCATCACGGTGGGAGGTCTTCACCTGCCTCAGGTAAATTCATCGCCGTTTGGTTTGGAAAGGTATTCGGAAGAGGGTTTTACACAACACACGCTCATGAACTGTCGTGCTGTCCAAATGTTTGACGCTTCACCGTAACGTTCTCTTAACCTCGTACTTAAGTGTACTTTTTCTCGTTATCCAAGATTCCAGCGTAGATCGGGTGTGTAGATACAAGCCGCTCTTTTCCAGACCCGGAAAATGACAGACGTTTGGACCTTATGTTTTTGAAAGAGTGTAGATGTTCCGAGTTCTCCTTGCAATCTTGCAAAAAAACGAGAATAACCGAAGCGAGACCATAAAATTATCCATGGAAGGAAAAAATTTTTTTCAATGAATCCAAAAATCCAAGTCAGTAAGAAATCCTCACTTTTTGGTGCAGCTTTAGCTGTGACTCGGCATGAGTATTTAAACTTCAGGTTCTTACGTTAAAGTTAATATACAGTTACAGATGTCATTTTTCCTGATGAGCTGCATAACGAGCCACCGTTGTATGGAATCATTTATAATGCAGTCGGAAAAGTTTTATATAAGATATGATGTTGGTACACGATGAAACAGTTCAATTGGGAGAGCTGGCTGGTTGAGTAACCAAGGGGGCAATTACTTTTGTTGTTGGGGGAATTTGTTTCCTAGAGAAAGTAACTGATGGTAAATGCCGATATTGATGATATTGGTGCATGCTGAATATTGTGGTATATATCGCATAACTGATGTATTGGCGCTTATCATCACAACACACCACTGTTCCCATCTTTAGCAACCCACTCTGTCTGATATGACCATGTACGAGATGAACTTCTCCCTGCTGGTGGAGGACACGCTGAAGAACATCGTGCTGCCTGAATACAGACAGATCATTGTGGAGGTGAGGCTCTGGTTCAAGCACATGTTCATATATTAAAGGACATAGCAGTAAAGTGTGTGTGTGTGTGTGTGTGTTGTATGATGTGGTTCTTCTCCGGTTCTCCCCAGCTCCTGATGGTGGTGTCTCTGGTGCTGGAGAGAAACCCGGAGCTGGAGTTTCAGGAGAAGGTGGATCTGGATTGGCTGGTTAGAGAAGCCTTCTGTGATTTCCAGAGGGATCGAGGACGAGCCGACGTGGCTCAGAGTCAGGTGAGTGAGCGGTCATGGCCACCATCATCACCAACATTATATTCATCACCACCACTATCACCATCATCTTCATCATAATCCTCACTGCCACTATCCCCATCATAATCATAATCACCACCACTATCACCATCATCCTTACTGCCACTATCACCATCATCATCACTGCCACTATCACCACCACTATCCCCATCATCACTGCCACTATCACCATCATCATCACTGCCACTATCACTGCCACTATCACCACCACTATCACCATCATCATCATCATAATCCTCACTGCCACTATCCCCATCATAATCATCATCACCACCACTATCACCATCATCATCACTGCCACTATCACCATCATCTTCATCACCACCACTATCACCATCATCTTCATCATAATCCTCACTGCCACTATCCCCATCATCATCACTGCCACTATCACCATCATCATCACTGCCACTATCACCACCACTATCCCCATCATCACTGCCACTATCACCATCATCATCACTGCCACTATCACTGCCACTATCACCACCACTATCACCATCATCTTCATCATAATCCTTACTGCCACTATCCCCATCATAATCATCATCACCACCACTATCACCATCATCATCACTGCCACTATCACCATCATCTTCATCACCACCACTATCACCATCATCTTCATCATAATCCTCACTGCCACTATCCCCATCATAATCATCATCACCACCACTATCACCATCATCACTGCCACTATCCCCATCATCATCACTGCCACTATCACCACCACTATCACCATAATCATCATCACTGCCACTATCACCACCACCATCACTGCCACTATCACCACCACTATCACCATCATCACCATCACTGCCACTATCACCACCACCACCACTGCCACTATCACCATCACCACCACTATCACCATCATCACCATCACTGCCACCATCATCACTGCCACTATCACCACCACCATCACTGCCACTATCACCATCATCACCATCACTGCCACCATCATCACTGCCACCATCACCACCATCATCACTGCCACCATCATCATCATCACTGCCGCTATCACCATCCCAACACTATAACCATCATCACCAATATCACTATTATCACCATAATTACCACCATCACCATGATCACATGTTTACAATGATTGATTCTACAAGATGTTGTAAATAATAATAATAATAATGATGATGTTACAGAAGGAGATGGAGGTGTTCTATAACACTCCTCCACTGGGGATGAGAGGAACCTCCAGCTACCTGACTAAAGCTGTGATGATCCAGCTGCTACAGGGGGAAGTGAAGCCCTGCAAGGACGACCCCTGCTCCGTCAGCTGAACACACTTCCATTTTTTTTTCTCTCTGTCTCTATTTCTCTCACTTCCTTTACCCCCGCTCTCTCTCTCTCTGTCTTGTTTTTCCTTCTCAGTCCATCTTCCTCTCTTTAACATGTTTTTTTTTTTTAGCGTGTAGAGCGTACTCACCCTTTGCACTTCCTCTTGTGTGTTTTTTAAACTGCACTGTTACACTGATGTTGTTTTTGAGTGTTCAGTTCACCTCCTGACCCTCTCATCCCACACCTTCCTCACATAACGCTTTACTTCATCGATTTGGCCTGTGACGGCCCAGTTTACAGCTCACACCATAAAACAAAAAGGAAAACCCGCTTATACGGTATAGTGCTAATAATAATAATAAAATTATTATTATTATTATATTATTATTAACATTCAGAGAAAAATGTTATCCGTGAGCTACATGATGAGCATGATTTCAGGCGACATGTATCATGTTCGTCCCATTCACAGCACCATACACAGCTAAGCCCCGCCCACCTGACAGCATAGATACAATTCCAACATGGCTCTGGCGCTACTCAGGCAGCGTTTACGCCGCATCGCACGGGCATCGCACGCAAAAAATATTTACATTCGTTCTAGAAAATTACGCAACAGCTTGGAAACAATAAACCTGGGTGTTAAACAGAGACTATAACTAGCGAACTAGCGTTACAACCAAGGGGTTGTCATTAATCCCTAAAGTTAAATATTCACTTAAATAAAGTCTCGAGGCATCGCTGCAGTAATGACGTAGTTTTTCCACGAGATCGAGATATTTTGGGAAAGAAGCCGTCAGTTTTAATGGCTAATTGTGGTTAAAATCGTGTATTTGTATGAAATATCGTGTTACGATCGTAACCGAGGATAATATAATAATAATAATAATAATAATAATAATAATAATGGTGATTAGTTTTATTTATGCACTCTTTATACACACCCACACCTTCCCCCTACTCGTCTTCCTCATATCTACCTTCTTCACGTCGGCCTGGTCGGTTTTTTGATGATATGCTGGACCAAACGGGACAAAATGAAGCGTTACTATTCCTGCTCGCTCTTTACTAACAGCTGTTCCATTGGCTCGTTTTACCCTCGACGACCTCTTCGCAGTAAAGCTAGCGTCCGAGTAAGATGGACAGCGTGTTGGCGTTAACGCGGTGGAAAGTGTGAGGAGCAGATCAGGCTAGGTCGCTAGCTAGCGAACGTTAACCAAGAACACAATAGAGCTGATCGAATGAGCTGATCCCGCCCACTGAGGGTGATTGACAGGTGAGCTTACCTGGTAGTAAGACAGCCAAGCAATCAATGCGCGAATTCGGATTCGCGGCTGAACGCATAAGTTTGTGCCCCCGTCGGTTTTTGAATGCAGACTATAATTCCCCTATGTTAACGTTTCCACGTGATCATGGAGAAGCGGCGTAGGACCGAACACACCAGGTCTACGATGCGCTGCTGTAAGTCTTGACGGATTTATTTATTCGTTAATCATCATTTTTGGCTCGTTTGGTCCAGCATGTGTAGTTCCACACTTACATCAGCTTATAACAAAGTCAAACACTGTGAACAGAAAAACACATCAGATTTTTCTATTTTATTTCGGGGGTTTTTTTCCCCCCTCCTCCTGCAGGAGGTCGGGATACGTCCGTGTTTCTCACTTCTCTCCGCATGTGGATTTTGTTTGTTGCCTGATGGTGGAACTATGAGACGTCTGAAGTTCGGCATTTAATCAGTTTCAGTCAAATCGAAAAGATTATTCTAGAATTTTATGTCTAGAGGGATTTTCACCGCTTTAGAAGGACCTTCCCTAGTCCTAAAGCTTCGGTGGAGAGTATTAACGCTGTGAGTTGAATTAGAGAGAATGTGTGTGTGTGTGTGTGTGTTTTCGTTCATTCTCCCTGAAGACTTTTTACAGACCCTTAAGTGTAGAAATGAAATAAATGCTAATCTGAAGTGCACACTGATGTGTTCTGGTCTTTTCAGGTTTTGTGTGTGCGCGTGTGTGTGTGTGTTGTACTCTTTTTGAATAGAAAAAGAAAAAAAAATCTATATTTTACATTTTATCTACAAAAAAAAAGAAAGAAATCAAATGAAATGCTCAGTTAAACACGGGTGTGTCCGATCCAACTCACACGGCATGAAGCAGGAAAGAAGGTAACGCAATATCTTTTACAAGAAGGAATACATCACACTCACAGCGATCCGACGATGTACGACAGGCATCAAAATAAATGAAAAATAAAAGCAGTAAATGGACTCACTTAGCATTCCTTTAGAGCAGCAGTGTCCAATACATTTCAGGAAACGAGACACATGACGCTCAGAATAATATCAAATGGGCTGGACCGAAAAAATATATATAATGAATCACGTTAGCGACCGGAAACCCATCGACGACTCCATACGTCTTCATTAAGAACATCTGTACACGAGCTCAGTCAGAGGAGTACCGGTTCAGGCCAGACCGGGCTGAGCGGACAGGAAGGCTACGGTAACTCCGATGAGCATCTCGGAACCGACAACATGTCCAACCACATCGGGTTCCAGTCCTGTCAGCCAAGAACACGCCAAGAGCGTGAGCTTTAGTTTTAGCTTTATCCGTCTGTCCATCCATCTTCTACCGCTTCCTCCTTTTCAGGGTCACGGGGAACCTGGAGTCTATCCTGGGGAGCATCGGGTACGAGGCGGGGTACACTCTGGACAGAGTGCCAGTCCATCACAGGGGACAATCACATACACACTCACACACCTGTTCATACACTACGGACACTTTAGACACGCCCATCAGCCTACCATGCATGTGTTTGGACTGGGGGAGGAAACCGGAGAACACCCCCACAGCACGGGGAGAACATGCGAACTCAAAACACACACAGGGTCGTGGTGGGACTCGGACCCCGGACCCTGGAGGTGTGAGGCGAACGTGCTAACCACTAAGCCACTTTTAGCTTTAGTTCAGGGTTAAATATCCAAAAGTGAGAAGTTCTATAAAACCAAACACATGTACGAGATCCTGTGGCTCAGTTGGAGGAGAGAAATAATAGAGAAAATAGATTTAAGATTAAAGAGTCTAAGGAAAGACAAACACACTCACACACACACACAGTTCTTACGCTAACCACACCCACTCCCAGCATACACCAGAGAGATAGAGAGAGAGAGAGAGAGAGAGAGAGAGAGAGAGAGAGATGCACAGAGAGAGAGCTAGAGAGACACACAGACACAGAGAGAGAGAGAGAGAGACGCACAGAGAGAGAGCTAGAGAGACACACAGAGACACAGAGAGAGAGAGAGACACAGAGAGAGAGAGATAGAGAGACACACAGAGAGTGAGAGACAGAGATAGAGAGAGACACACAGAGAGATAGAGAGACACAGAGAGAGAGACACACACACAGAGAGAGAGAGAGAGAGAGAGAGAGAGAGACGCACAGAGAGAGAGCTAGAGAGACACAGAGAGAGAGAGATAGAGAGAGAGACACAGAGAGGCTATAAAAAGAGTAAGGTTTTCTCTCGTAAAAGTTAACAGGGCTTTAAAGTCAGAGCACTGAAGCGTGTCATAATAGCTTCCGCGTCTGACCCAGAGGAATCTTCAGACTTCTTCACAGCTGAAACCATAACGTATTCGTAACGTATTCGTAACGTATTCATAACGTATTCGTAACGTATTCGTAACGTATTCATAACGTATTCGTAACGTATTCGTAACGTATTCATAACCCGGTATGAGAACCGATAACATGAGTCAGTATTAGTAATTCTCTTGTGGTTCATGATTAAAACCTCAGCTGTATAAAGAGGAGGAGTCTGCGGCGGATCGGATCGGATCGGATGATAATATTGTGATCAATTATAACCACGGGACACTTTTGGAACACATTGTGGATATCCTCAAATCTTTATTACCTTTTTTTTTTTTTAACTGGCTGGAAGTAGTTAATTGGACATTAACAAAAAAAAAAAAGTACTTAACCTCTAAAAAGGTGTAAATTGAACATTTTTCAGCGTTTCAGTGTTAAACATAGATTTTTTTTTAATATAATATAAAAAAATCGATTTATTTAATGTCTACAGAATGGATCAGACAGGGTTATAGATTTGATTCTATTTAAATTATGGGGTGTTTTTTTCCCCCCCAGCCCTAACAGCTAAACACAGCTGTTTCCAAATCCGTCTCCGCCCTCACGGCTCGTCAACTCCTCTTTTTACTTTATTTATTTATTTTTTTATTTTTATTTTTTCCTTTTACATTCGACCTGAAAATCAATGTTGTGTTTTTTCTTGGAAAATCAGCTCAGTGTTTTAAAAAAAAAAAAGAAGACGACGACGACGACGAAGAAGAAACTGCTGAGACGTGCAGCAGTGTGCATCTGTCCTACTTCTCCACATCCTGATTAAATCCCGAGTGATGGAGTGCGGCGCTCGTTCCCGGCGGCTGATGATGAAACCGCGGCTGATATTTTTACATCCTTAGAACGTGGACTCCATTTTTTATTTTTATTTTTTAAAATATAAAAAGTTCTGGAGAGCTGATCTTACTTTCCTGGACGGTTTTATTTTTAGACCCGTCGGGTGCAGGGAGACGGACACGGACAGGTGGAGACACGGTGCCGTTACGGTCTCCAGCTGAGACTCGTTCTGAAACCAGAGTTTAGCAGGAGATGTTCTCCTGCCTTGTGCTCGGTGTTCCTGGGATTATCCCTAACCCTAGGAAGCCGTTCCGGGCCTCTCACTGGGATCGGCTGGCATCTTATTGACTTTATTGAATTTGGGATCTAAGCTCCGAGCGAGTTTCTCCGGACTTCCGAGGAATCGGAACCGAATCGGGTTGAACAGATGAAAGATCCCGAGAGCGTGGGTTCGGTTTAACGTTGGCGTGTCGGATGTGAGAGAGGTTTTATTTTCCTCACACTGATGAGTTTTTCATTTAATACCGCCCTTCAGAAGCTACATGAGACGTGAGGAGGAGGAGGAGGAGGAGGAGAAGAATTTGTATTTGTGGTTGTTTGTCTCCATCAAGTGGATGGAGTAGATAGTAGAACTTTATTTATTTATTTATTTATTTATTAATAAATAATGGAGAGGAAATGTTCCACAGAACTGCTTTTCATTTCATGGATTCACTGAGGTTTATTTCTACTAGATATCCTGAAGGAAATACTGAGCCCGGTGGAGGAGTGAAATAACAATAAGAAGGAGAAGACGAAGAAGAAGAAGGGAAAGAAAGAAAAACAGATAAGGAGATTGAGAAAGAAAGAAAAAGATATCAGCAGATTGGAGCAAAAAGGGGAAGAATGAAAGAAGGGAAGCAAAAAGAACAAGGATGAGAACAAGAGCAAAAATGTTGAGAGGAGGGGGAGGACAAAAATACGGTTAAAAAAAAGAAAGAAAAAAGAAAGAAAATACATAAATAAATAAATAAATGGGAGACAAGTGGTGGATTTAAAAAAAAAAGAAAAGAAAGAAAAAAAAGAGAGAAATAGTGGAATGGAGGAACGAGGGGTTTGTAAGAAAGAAAGAAAACGAGTTGAGATTAGAGAGGTTACGTTCGTGCAGACAGACAGATACACTGTATATAAATAAACACTGTGTATAAATAAACACTGTATATAAATAAACACTGTATATAAATAAAAGTACCTGTACGCTCAGAGTGCAGGACTTGGTCATGTGATGGAGATCAAGTTTAAGGTTTTATCGTACAGATGTTGGTCACATGGTCCACCACTAGAGGGGAGCAGATCCGTCACTGTGAGGAACATCCTCTAGATTTTAGAAAGTGTGATGGACAGATCAGAGAGGACGGCCACGCAATACACACACACACAAAAGACACACACAATAGACACACACACACACAAAATACACAATACACACACAATACACACACACAATAGACACAAAATAGACACACAAAATACACACAACACAAACACACACAACACAAAAACACAACACAAACACACAACACATAAAACACAAAAATACACATAGTACACACACAAACCAACACACCACAATACACACACACACGAAAAACACACAAAAATACACAATACACACAATACACAACACACACAATAGACACAAAAATAACACACACACACACAGACACACAAAATACACACACACACACATACACACAAAATACACACACACAAAAAAAACACTAGACACAAAAATAACAAAAACAAACACACTAGACACAAAAAACAAACACACTCACACAAAATCACAACACACACAGACACAAATACACATACACACAAACAACAACACACAAAAACAAATTACACAATACACAACATACACGCACAACACAACACAACACACACACAACACAGACACAAAATACAAATACACAAATACAAACACACAAGACACACACACAATACAACACAACGCATAATAAACACAAAATCATACATACATACACACACACACACTATACAACACACACACAAAATACCCACACCCCGTAAATACGACTGAATACTTTAAAGGAAAGGAAAAAAATTGAAGCAAGAAAGAACAAAAGAAAAAGAACGAAAGAAAGGAAGGATTTGAAGGAGAGAGGTGAAGGGAAAGAACTGAGAAAGAAAGAAAAAAAAACAAAGAAAGATAAAGAACACTTTTAAAAAGAAAGGATTTCAAGGAGAGACAAAAAGGGGGAAAAGAAAGAAAGAAAGTAAAAGCAAAGTGATCGAAAAGAAAAGATGACTGAAGTTGAGAGGCTTCTTTCAGATCCAGAAGCTGTAGATTGCACCGGGAGAAGTTCCAGCACGAATCCATCACCGCCTCAGAACTTTATCGCCGTTCGAACATGCTAGCACGGCTAATCCCTCGATCTCCTTCAGGAAAAGAAATAAACGGTTTCCGACATCCGACTTCTGCTGAAAAAAAATCATCCAACAACAACACAAACCTTCCGAGAATTTGAAATGGTTTTAATGGTCATAACGGGAATTATATTTAATGGTTTTAATGGAAACTGTAATGGTCCCTCTCCGTCTCTACTATTAATTTGTTGCCTTCTATTGGTGGAATGTTATGTCTAGTGGATACCATTAAGGACCAATAACGCTTTTAATGGTTAGCTGATGGTTTGTAATGGTATTTGTAGCGGAAACCATTAGGAATTTCTCTGATGGTTTCTATAGTTTGTTGTTTTCCCCCAGCAGGGTCAGCAATCTAGCTATGCTAACCTTATTTAGCTTTACCTCATGTTCAAACTTCTAGCATAGCACTTTTATTGTCAATAAAACATTTTGTCGTCATGACGACGTAGCGCTACGGTAATGCGCTCGAACTGTTACGTATCAAAACTGTAGTGATGACCGTGACGGCTAATGGCAAACACAGCGCTTAGCTGTTCACCACGCTTGTGCGTTTCATTCGGATATGCGTGGCTTCTGCTTCGTTTACGCCGTCTCTATTATCAGGTGTTTCATAATTATTATTATTATTATTAATAATATTATTATTATGACATGATGACTCCTGATCAAAGCGCCGTTGCTGCTCTTCCCTCTCAGCAGATGGATTTGTTCCCACGTGTTCAGCGCGCTGTGTAAATCACGACCCACTGGCCCGTGCGAGCGGCGTTATCTCCCCGCCGCGTCGTCCCCCAGAACAAACACCGCGGCCGCTTCGAAGCTCACGTCAGGCCAAGATTTGCCGTCTCAAAACACAGGAGATAAGAACTTGATGACCCTGCGCTAGCGTTTCAGGGTCGCTTCCCTAACCGTGATTTACACGCTGACAGATCCTCCCGTAATCCCCCGTGACCGTGATGTCATCGGTGTACGGATAAACCGGGAGATAACGCCGCTGTGAACGCCGTCTCTTTTGTACGCAAAGATTAAGACCCTCATTCGTTATGTTACGAACATCTTCTCATGGCTTCATGCTTTATATATATAAGGATATTCTACATGCACGCGACGGGAGTTTGGTGCAGAAATATTTCACAGAAAGGAAGAACATAATCCTCCATGAGCATGAGGTCATGCGGTGTACGCGTACGTGGGTTTGGAGACGAGGAAGGCCCTGGACGCAGCTCTTCTTCAGGATGTGTGTGTGTGTGTGTGTGTGCATCTATAGCAAACACTGGCTATTGAGAACATCTGACACACTTTAGTGATATATAAACATGCATGAAGAAGCATTTAGAGGTCTATGAGGGGAGTATACATGCTGTACGTACAGCCTGTAATGCTCCGTAAGCTCGAGATCATCGGCTTGTAGATGGACCCAGAGATAACCCCAGCAATTACAAGCTTCGTCAGCAAAGACACCGAGGTTACGTCATAACTAAATGAAGTGTAATGAAGTAGAAATATGGTTTCATCATTTCTGGTCATATACCATCCCTTATTGATATTAAAAGATAAATAAAGCTTAATAAAGAAGGAAGCACCGGAGATCGCTGGCGTCTCTGGAGAGCGTGTGTAGCTAGTCCAGTCAGCCCATGCTAGAAACCTGCTAATAGCTAATACGAATCCGTGCTACGTAACACGTAAAATCAAACGTAAAATCCCATTTTCATTGGGCTCATTTGTACCTTATGGTACGATCGCTTGTGTTTAACTAGTTAGATGAGGATGATGTACGTACAGATATATAGGTATATGTTGGTACCGCTCATGAGAGTACAGAGCTAGAACAGTTAGCTCACGCTGCTAAGCCTGGCCCATAACATACACCACGCAACCCAATTTCACACTTCCGAAATGCTAGAATTTTTCATTTTAAAAACGACAAATAAACCACACACGGTTGTAAATGGTTTTTAGGGACTCTTGGGAAGTTTGGACGTGACAGGTTGTGTGTACAATTTGTCGATCACGAATATATAAAACACCCTGCGATGGACTGGGACCCTGTCCAGGGTGTAACCCCGCCTTGTGCCCCATGCTCCCTGGGATAGGCTCCAGGTTCTTCGCGACCCTGAAGAAGGAGTAAGCGGTATAGAAGATGGATGGATGGAATATATAAACACAGGGTAAACCTCTCGCCACGCGTTACGTGTTTTTAATCAGGGGGACGGAGGTTTTTCTCGGCTTTGTGTTGTGAAATATATACAGAACTATACTAAATACAGTAAATAAACCGTGTGTAACATCTTCTCATGGCTCAGAAGGTGAGTGTAGATACGTGACGTTAGCAAACAGACTGAACCCTGTGCACGTACGGGCTCGATGTTATTACTTCTATTATTAAGAATGAATTAAATGAAACGTTAAATCCCGTAAGACATATTTTTTAATCGTAAACGATAATTACTCACGGAAACGTTAGCGTGTTATAGCGAGTATGTTGGAATGAATGCCCCCCCCGCGCCCCTCCTAGCCAGCGTTTCACAATTTCCTAAACGCTCCACTGATCGCTTATCATCGCTCATCCCGAGTGTGTAGTGCTTCATGACTGTAGAAAAAAAAAAGACAAAACATTTTAAGTGGCCTCTGTGGAAATAAAAAGTCTATAAAGTACGTCTGAAATCGCAGAACAGGACGAAGAGCGTGCCGAAGGGTCGCTCACGGACGTTAGGACACGGGGAAATGAAAAGGGGATTTAGGTCCGGACGTGGTTCTGTGACGTTTCTGCGCGTTTATGTGGAGAATTTGAGCAGATCGGTTTATTACACAACGTGCTGTACAACACGGTGATATGTACCGGCTAACTGAAGAAGTATTCAAACAAACAAACACCACACAACTTTTTCAGCAAAGAAGACAAGGTTACATCATGAGCGCCGTTAGCGAGCTATAATATTAGAATGTTTTTATTGCGATATATTATTGACTCGTCACTGGACGAATCCTGACACAGACTGTGCGATAGCGGGCGAGCTCTCCGTGTCGGATTATACGATGAAGATCCGCTAACGGTAGACCTGTGATTACAGGAAACGATTCGGTTCGTGCGAGTTTACGTCGTCCAGCAGTGTGGTCCAGAAACTTCATCAAAGTGAGCTTAAAAAGGTAACACGAGCTCTCCATGGGCTCGATGGATAATTACGGGTTAAAAGAGATCCTACTTGTAACCATTTCTCATCGGAAAACACTGTTCCTTTCGGGTTTGAAGTGTTCCTCTATAAAGAACCCTGAAAAGGTTCTTGAGTTGTACCTTGAAGAACTTTTTACCAAGTACTAAGACAGTTGCGCGGCATGTCGTGTGTAACTCCCGACAGGTTTTTAGAAGTTACGAAGAAAGATAATGAGCAATAATTTGGAGTTTGTACTGCGCACTTACCCAGTTAATTCAAACACGCTTAGTAAAAAGGGTTCCTCGAGGGTTCATTAGGAGTTCACTGAATGAACAAGTAGAGATGGCGCCCGACCTGATCCGACACCCTGCATCGCAAAAAGAAATTTAAAAAATGGTGGATCGGATATCGGACAAAACATATCAGATATCAGATCCTTTAATAAATGAAAGATTGGAAGCGAAAGCGGGATCGTGTCATCTCTATTATTAAGGGTACTTAGCTTCCTTAACTGGTTCTAGTTGGAACCCTGCCTGATAGGAAAACACTCTGTTGTAGGATTCTACACAGGGTTGCCCTAGAGGGACAGTCGAAGAACCCTTAACGTTCTAAATATTTTTCGGTGTGAATCTGAGGATCAGACTTTCAGACCAGTTCTGGTTTAGATCGCTCCTGCTCTCCGGATCCTGTCTGTAGTGAGGTTTAGCAAGATCTCTCCAGTTTTTCTCTCCAGTCGTTGACGTCGTTTCTTCTCACACACGTCTCTGTTTAAATCGACACTCGTGTAAGCCAGACTGTGGTAGAACATCTCTCTTTCTCAGCATTTTCAGGTGCTGACACGTTCAACACCGAAGCTCAACTCCGCGTTCCTTCGGGGGCAGAAAAGCTGCTGTTAACACCTCCGTCGGACACGGACAACCACGCTTAAGTGCACATTACAGAGACGGAACACTTCCAGGATCACTTCACTTACAGGAAGCGAGAGCGCGGGAATAAGAGAAATGTTATCTACACTGCCCTCCATTAATATTGGCACCCTTGGTAAACATGAGCAAAGAAGGCTGTGAAAAATTGTCTATATTATTTAAATAAAAAAATTATCTGCTTTCATAGATACCTAACAATTACTAACACAGGTTTATTCATTTTTTTTAATTGTTAAAAAATATATGTGCAACAATTATTGGCACCCTTTTAGTCAATACTGTGTGCTACCTCGCTTTGCCAAGATAACAGCTCGGAGTCTTCTCCTAGAACGCCTGATGAGGTTGGAGAATACATGGCGAGGGATCTGAGACCGTTCCTCCATACAGAATCTCTCCAGATACTTCAGATTTTGAGGTCCACGCTGGTGCACTCTCCTCTTCAGTTCACCCCACAGGTTTTCTATGGGGTTCAGGTCAGGGGACTGGGATGGTCATGGCAGGATCTTGATTTTGGTTTACACAGTAAACCATTTTCACAGTAAACCATTCACAGCTGCATTCCTCAATCTTACCCATTGTTATGAACGACTAAGGGAATTTGGCCTGTGCGTTACCTCATATTTATACCCCTGTGAAACAGGAAGTCCTTTCCTGTTCCTGATCACTGAGGTGTACAATTTTAAATATCAGTGGGAATATTCTTCAAATATATTTCTCTCATATGAATTCTTAGAGGTGCCAATAATTGTTGCACGCCTATATTTAACAAAGATTTCTTATATATATATAAAAACTTGTGTTTGCAATTGTTTAGTATCCATGAGCGCAGAGCATTTTTTGTGGATTTTTTTTTCCTTCAAAGATCAAACTTTTAAAACAATAAAGACCGTTTTTCCACAGCCTTCTTTGCTCATATTTACCAAGGGTGCCAATATTAATGGAGAGCACTGTGTATATTTATAAAAACTATTCTACAGAATTTCTGAATTCTGACTGGTGACTTTTTTTTCATACGTTATTGTGTAATGGTTGATGTGGGGAAGTTTCCTTTAAAGAGAGGCGTTTTTATTTAGCAATCATGGAAGGAGTCTCCAGTGTCAGAACAGAGGAGTTTAAGCTTTTTGTGTGTGTGTGTGTGTGTGTCTTATTAACTTCAAGAGAGAGAATAAAGAGAGGGCTGGTGAGGGAACGACTGTTTCTAGTATGACGTAAGTGAGAACAGGAAGGAACTCGTTTCACGGACGTTACAGAACATAGAACGTAACTGTAAACAGACAAAAGGGTATGACGTGTCGTTGGCGGAATAAATAGTATGTGAGGAATAAAACTTGGGGATGTGCTGTTATAGTAAAATAATTAACTTTGTGTCATTACACACTTCGAATTCAATCCACACACACACACACACACACGTGCTACATTTCTGATTGACATTTTTGAAGAGAGAAAAAGACGCTGAACACCAAAATGAATAAAACATTTTTTTTTTACATTTTAGATAATAAATAGACTTTTTTGTTTTGAACATAGGTCAGGTGAACACTTGAACTTCCTACACTGCAGATGTGGTGCTCTTTGAAGCACATTCCTCTCATTCTGAAGTGCTGGAGGGCAGTGTGGAGGTGCATGTGTGTGTGTGTGTATGCATACCCTATAGGGCTAAAAATACGGGTATTCCCTGTCTAAAACAGACATTCGCCCCCGGCTACGGCCCCAAATAAAGTACTGAGTGCCCTGGATTGGTGGTGGTGGTGGTGTGTGTGTTCTGTTTTAACAGCCAAGTGCTGAATCAGGAAATGCCGTCATCTCATCAAACACAATTCCACTCAGCTCCACTAGAGGGACAAGTGCTCAAATCTTCTCCTATCGAGTGAGACGAGATCAATTGAGTGTCTAAAGTAATAGTTACAACAGGGAAACAAAGCATGTTGGACCTGAACACCTCTCTCTGTAAACATTTCCACTCATTACCAAAAGAAAACCGACCCATCATGCTTGCTCTTGTAGAAAAGCTGACCAATCCCACTTTCTAACATACAACATTTTGACAGATGTAGCTCAGTCCCAAAAGAAATTCTGACCAATCATGTTCAGTTTGACAAAGCCCACCCACTTACATAGAAAATTTGACCAATCCCACTCATGGCAGGAGGAACTCGGACCAATCCCACTCATGGCAGGAGGAACTCGGACCAATCCCACTCATGGCAGGAGGAACTCGGACCAATCCCACTCATGGCAGGAGGAACTCGGACCAATCCCACTCATGGCAAGAGGAACTCGGACCAATCCCACTCATGGCAGGAGGAACTCGGACCAATCCCACTCATGGCAGGAGGAACTCGGACCAATCCCACTCATGGCAGGAGGAACTCGGACCAATCCCACTCATGGCAGGAGGAACTCGGACCAATCCCACTCATGGCAGGAGGAACTCGGACCAATCCCACTCATGGCAGGAGGAACTCGGACCAATCCCACTCATGGCAGGAGGAACTCGGACCAATCCCACTCATGGCAGGAGGAACTCGGACCAATCCCACTCATGGCAAGAGGAACTCGGACCAATCCCACTCATGGCAAGAGGAACTCGGACCAATCCCACTCATGGCAAGAGGAACTCGGACCAATCCCACTCATGGCTAGAGGAATCGGACCAATCCCACTCATGGCAAGAGGAACTCGGACCAATCCCACTCATGGCAAGAGGAACTCGGACCAATCCCACTCATGGCAAGAGGAACTCGGACCAATCCCACTCATGGCAAGAAGAACTCGGACCAATCCCACTCATGGCTAGAAAAACTCAGACCAACCCCACTTGCTCATGTAGAAATGTGGACCAATCCCATTCGCTCACATATCAAATTTGACCAATGTTGCCAGCTCCATAAAGAATCATGTCCAATCCTGCCAGCTCCCGCATAAAATGTTCACCAATCCCATTCACTGCAGCAGCAAATTTGAGCAATCGTGTCTGCTCCCAAAGGAATTCTGACCAAACCCATCTGCAAATTTGCAAAATCCAGGTTGCTCCTGCAAACAACAATTCGACCAATCCCACCTAAAAGAAATGTTGAACAATCCCACTTGCTCACACTGACCAATCCCACCCTCTTGTTCTGGAAATTTGACCAATCCTAGAGGATTTGACCAACCCAAAGGAATTCTGAACAATCCTGTCCTCTCTCATAGAAAATCTCCCACAATTCTTCTTTGAACCTACCCACGATATTTGCTAATAAACTTAGTTGCTCCCGTTCCACAAAGTATTAAGAAACCAGGGCTGCTTCTGAAAATCTGCGGCACTAAGCGTGTGTACCGTCATATTCACTCAACGTTTGAATGATTTGAATTTCTAAAAAGGATATCATCATGTTGTCATCTTTAACAAAATAAGGCTTAGCGCTCAGATTTACCCGAACTTCTGTTTGGCCTACAGCAGAACACCATGAAGCTTAACCACAACCCGAGAAGCTTCAAGTCGAATGTTTTCAAACCACAGTTAAAATTCTTTTTTTTGCCGTCAGGAAGCTGCGATATTGACTCCGACACACACGCACCAGAAGCTCTAAGCCATCTAAATCCCACCGTCACTGAGAAAATCCTCTTAAAGACCAGTTTTCAATTTGCGCCCTCTGGATTTTTGATTGTACGTGAACAATTGTTGTGTCACAAAACACATTCTGAGTGAAGGGATTATATTCAGAGGCGTTTATGTATATTATGGCGGCTTAAAAATTGATCCCAATCCCGATTTTGGGGAATTTGGGATGAAACGGTAACTAGATGATTTTCTTTAAAGTGAATTTTGCTCCAGTGAACACAAGCGTAATAATCCTTGTAATCACAAAGCACTGACAGGATACTGTTTACACAACACACTGCAGACACAGAGAGAGAGAGAGAGAGTGTGTGTGTGTGTGCGTGTGTGTGTGTGTCTGTGAGGGGATTTCTATTATTAATGGCGACCTCGACAGGTGTGAAATGTTCTGTTGTTGGTCGTAAATGGATTCAGAAGCTCAAGTTTCTCCTTAGTGAGATCATACAGACGTAAACAAGTGATGTGCTGTGTTTATGGTGCAGGAAACGGGTGTGTGTGTGTGTGTGTGTGTGTGTGTTTATGGTGCAGTAAATGTGTGTGTGTGTAAGAACGTAAATTTTTTGTTTCTTTAATACCTGGTGGATTTTTGAGTTTTAACGCCGTCTAACAAAGTTTAAACTGTCCCCCTAAGATGAAAGTATTGGCACCCTTGACTTTGTCTACGTCATTTTCCAATATGAAGACAAACTTTTTGACACAAAATTGTATTAATATATAAATCAAATTTACTAACGGCAGCCATTATTTGTCCACGGTGCTAAAATGTCCCCCCCTTACCCCCCCACCCCCATGTAATGGGGACATGTGGGCGGAGCTAAAACAATGCAGAGAAAAATCACTAGATAAAGAGAGTCTAGTAAAATCATTTCAATGCTCGGTGTAACTGGACTGAGGCTGGAACTGTGACACGTCAGATCTAAAAATGATGTGCTTCTGCTCCATAAACCCGGCGGAGCGTCGGCGGAGCGTCGAGTGTCTCCTGCACGTAAATACTTATCAGGTGTAAAATGACGTCAGGTCCGTGGCTTCGGACACAGCGACTGTTCATTGTCGCCGATCACTTAATCTAGCCAGGAAAACCGATCTGAGGAGCCAACGGCGGGAAGATCAGACTGTAACGGTTCGGGCGCTAAGCAAACGGCGTCCCTTTGAAACGAGTCGTTAGTAATTACTGAGGCGGAGGAAACTAGGGGCTTTGATGATGCAGATCAGAGAATGTTAGAGAGGAGGATGAAGATGTAGAGGGAGGAAACTATCCGCAATCTTGGTATGACATTTGATAAAATGCATATTGTTTTGAACTCCATATGAGGTCACTCACAACAATCGACTTTCACACGTACTTACTGGTTAATGTTTTCCTACTTTACCCACAATGCTGTTCAACTTCCTGCTGCTACCTAGCAATGCACTGGGATTTCAACCTTCGCTTCACCTCGTCCGAAAGACAGCGATGCAGCGGCGCTTTAGTCTTTTATTCTCTCGTAGATCGCCAACAAGCCGAGCAGAGACTTGACTGCATCGTATGGCGGCATTGCATTCTGGGACTTTGAGTCCAGCATTGGTTCCAACCAAATATTCCAAGATAAAAACATATCGAATGTGTTTCCGGGTGGAGTTTTCCTTTAAGTGCTAGTTAGCGTGACATGGCACAGCATTATTAACGTGTCAGTTTGGGAAGGCAGTAGCTCGGTGTTTTAGGTTCTGCGCTATTAGAAGTTCAGAAGGTTGTGAGTTCACAGCCCAGGTAAATATATGCACTTGTGTGTGTTTTGTTAGGTTTAAGTCCACGCGAACCAGAAGCTGAAAGACAGAAAGCTGGACTCTTCATCGTCTGATGGCTCTAAGAGGCCCCCCATCCCCCCACTCAAATCTCCTTCCTCGAGTGCTTTCTCAAAAAAAAAAAGCAATAACATGAGCTTCATTAGCCGTGATGTGGTTCACTCAGTGACGGCTCGTTGGACGATGCAGATTGGATTATTGCGGGCGGCGTTAGTGCGGCTGAACGCTCGTCTCGGTTTCCTCTGTGGTCTTGGTTTAGCAGGAATAAATTGGCTTTGGGTTTGTTTAACGATGACTCTCATGTTTGTTTAAAGTGTAGCTCAGTGTGCTATTTTCGCTCAGAGGTCATCAGATTTGTGTGAAAACGTCTGCAGAGAAACGAAACGTGACTTGTCGGAGACGGAGAGCGAGAGTGTGAGAAGAGGATTTTCAAAACACGCCAGAAAACGCCGAGAACACACTTCATGCAGGAGCATGAGGAAATGAACATGGTTTACATAACGGATACGCCCATTTTGCGCTTATCGAAGAAGGCGTGGCTTCTGTGGGTGACTTCATGAAAATACAGGGTCGTTAGGCTTAATGAAGAGGGCGTGGCTGCCGTGGTAGGCTTAATGAAGTGGGCGTGGCCACCATGATAGTCTTCGGGTAGAGGGCGTGGCCGCTGTGATATTCTTCGTGTAGAAGGCGTGGCCTGTGCACTCTTTGCATGCGCGTTAGATTAGATTACGAGCGAACGGAGAATTCATTCGTTCGGATTGACAGAAATTTCTGCTCAGAATTCCTGCTAGTGTTCTTAGGAGTTTTGTTAAAGACCAGTGGATAACACACACACACCACACACACACACACACACACACACACACAGCTCCGCTCACTGCAGAGGCAAAATAAACTGGTTATGATTGATCACCTGTGAGGAACGAGACTCTGAAGAACAAAAGCAAAGCCAAACAGCTCCTGATGTCTCACTCGCTTCCTGGCTCGGTGCTGTGTATTATGATCTGCTTAATTCATTACGTGCACCCTGGAGGTGAAACACACCCTGCAGATGAATAGAGCGCTCAGTAAATGTGACTATTGTGTGTGTGAGTGTGTGTGTGTGTGGGGGGTAAAGCTTCATTTGTCTAGGAACTTGTCTGTGCAAAATGATCTTCTCTGCACTGTAAATAGACTTTGTAAATGTGAGACTACAAATTACATTTACACATGGTATACTGTGTGTGTGTGTGTGTGTGTGTGTGTGTGCGCGCGTGCTAGGCCTGTTGTGATGATTACGTTATTGATTTATCGTACCATATACGTACACGACCTCGATATTTCCCGTTGTTTGCATTAGAACGCATGTCCCCGTGCGGTGTTCGGCGAGTAGCGACGGACGTAAACGCAGTTTAAGCCTTTTATTTGAGAGGCAGGCGGATAAATCCAAATCGGGAATCGAAATCAGTAAACAGAACACAGGCTCGGGTCAGGCGCTCAGGATAATCCAAGATACACAAACGAGCAAAACTGAACTTCGGGAATGAAACCATGAAACGAAAGACTCAGCAAACTCCGGGGCAAGAGATGGCTTGACGGTTAAGGCTCTGGGTTACTGATCGGCAGGTCGGGGGGGGTCACTGTTACCACTGTTGGGCACTTGAGCAAGGTCCTTAGCCCAATCTACTCCAGGGGGCGCTGTATCATGACTGACCCTGCACTCTGACCCCAACTTCCGGACATGCTGGGAAAAAGAATTTCACTGCATGTGTGAGCAATAAAGACTCATGATCATTAAAACGCTGAAGCGCTCGGTGCGAGGGGGAGTCGCCACACACCTGGATTGTAGGCGTGTGTAGCCTAAAATCCATTATTAAAACATACTGTTGAAAAAAAATAAAATAAAACGACACGCGAGATATTAACGACGCAGTAACAATGTTTTATTGTTGTTTTTTTTAAGAAGAAGAACAATCTAGAAAGATTAGTCCTGGCGTTCCAGATAATCCAGTCGTAGTCAGTAACGATGGGGGTCGAGCCGCTTAAAGCTGCGTGAACTGAAGCAGTGAACAAACAGCGGTAAACTGAAGCGCTTTACTAGCGGGTTAATTCATTACCTCGCCCCAAACCCGTGCGTCCTGTACACACACGTGAGATTGATCGGACATTCACACACTACATAAACACATTACAGCTCGCTTCTGGACAAAATGAAGCGAAGTTGAACTAAAGTAAGGCGCTTGGATAGAACGGGTAAGTCACGTCACGGATACGCCGTTTCCGTAACAACGCGCTGAAACACGCACAATGACGGGCTAAAGCGTAAAGAATTCACAATATTGTGTTACAGAAGTGTCTCGGTCATGTGACGTTATTTCAGGGGATCAGGTTCACACACGTTATTATGTCGTTGATGCGTGTTTAAGTTAATATAAATATAAAAACGTGTGAAGATACGGTTTACGCGTTTTCTCGTCAACTGAAATGCCGTCGATGCCATATATTTTATATACCTTGACTAACTTTGTAGGATATTTTCGTCGGAAGACTAAAACTCTCTGCGGTTATATTATCGGCACAATAATATCGTCTATCGCGATTATTTCTGCCACAATATATCGTCCAACAAAAGTAGTTTTCGTGACAGGCCGTGTGTGTGTGTGCGTGTGTGTGCGCGCGTGTGTGTGTGCGCAGTACTGATTATTTCCTGCTCACGATTTACCATTAAAGAAATCTCAATTAACAATTTAATCATCAAGAACATAAAAATAAACGACAAACAATAGAAGCGGAGTCTGAGGCGTGGAGAGGCGTGGCCGGTGGGACACAGTCAGTACACTGCAGTTCTGAATGATGAAGAACAAAGGAGCAGGTCGTGTGGGACACGTTCACCGTCCTCACACACATTACACACGCTCGGTCTCGTGCTGAACTCGGAAAGGAGCTGGCGAACCCTGAAGCAGGCCGCGCGGTTCGTCGGCATGTGGAAAGATAAGGCGAGAATGCGAGCCACCGCATCGCCCCGACTTGGATTGGACGTCACACGGATACCCTAAAGACTCAAAAACACGGTTGAGTGAATTAGACGTGTTGTGCTTGGACGCCGAGTCTCTCGTAAGATTAGAATTGAGACGCTATACAACGTTTGTTGTAAAAATACACTGAAGTCCTGATGTCAAAACCATGTTTAGCTCAGAGCGGTTTGATTTTTGTGGTAACAGGGAAAGTCCCATCATCTCAGACTCTCTCTCTCGCTCACACACACACACACACACACACACACACCCCGAGTCCAAAAAACACTAAAAAACGTACTGTTAATTTCATCCTGCCATTTGACTTACATTAAAATTGTGTTTAGTATAAACTTGAGTAAAAGTCTCCAAATTCCTGGTGGTGATCAGACCAAAATAAAGATTAGATTGAAATATTTTGCCGTATTCTTTTAAAATCATGCATAAACCATTTAAAAAACAGCTCCAGACTCTTCATATGTTTTTATCAGCTAATTTCTGAGGTAAAAATTTAATCTATATTCAATAAGAAGCTGGTTAATCTAGCATAAAAAGATCCTTAGGCATGATTTAGGCTCTTATTTTGAAAGTGTTTCCAGATCAGAAATCAGGATAACGAGTAATTTATACAGATTAACCGAATTATTCTGTAAACGTCACGTGTTCATTATTTGTTCACAAGACAGAGTCAAAAACTAAAACTGTAAAATTCGTAAAAAATAAATAAAGAAATAAATAAATAAAACAAATTTTTCTTTGGTCGCGAGTCTTCGAGAGCATACAGTGGCGCTTATGCCCCTCAGCCAAAGCTTTCTTTTCTTTAAAAACTGCGTGTAGTGTGAAACCGAATCAAATGAACCAAAAGAATCAATTTCGATCCGATTCAGACTCGGCAAACGGACTCGTAGCAGGGAGTCGCTTCAGAAAGACCGAACCGCTTGAAAGAAAGAAAGAAAAACAAAACAAAAACAACAAACACCGTCAGGTACGTTTTAAACTCCGAGCCACGCCCTTTCAGTGGCAAAGGATTCAAGGTCAACTGGGTTTGTTTTCCCTGCGCTGTCTTCTCAGGGAATTTCCAACAGACTCTATAATTCAATGTTGGTCATCCTCTGAAGCCAATTTGGCAAAATCCTATTGTCTTCTGGTGAAAGTGGACTCGTTAGCGGAGTCGGACGTTTTCACCCCGACTGCACGAGTTCTTATTAAGAGCCGACAAAAAGCCAGAGGAAAGAATCACACTTTCAGGCCTGCCTCTTCCTTTTCTTTCAGCGTTCGTTTTCATCACTCAGTCTCCTGGTTTATTTTTACATCAGAAGATGTTTATCCTCCAGTTCTGAGTGCACTGTAATTTCAGGCCTGGAAACTGGTGATGGGACGAGAGTGGTAGAAAGAAAGAGAGAAAGCGCGCGAGAGAGAGGGTGGGGTGCGACTGGATGATCTGGATCCGGTGTGTGGGTAGGAATCCCTGAAGCTCAGTAAGCTGTGTGTGGTGCAGGAAACTCCCTGGTTTATAAACGGTGTGTGTTTGGTGTTGTTTCAGATTACAGACTCGCTAAAACCTCTTTTTCTCTGCAGTTTACTCTTGAATTTCCAGCTTTACATGCTAAACAACAAAAAAAGAAGAAAAAAGAAGGTCGATTTGGACGTACAGACTGCTGCTGTAATCGTCAACACCGCCCTACACTCATCCCAGGACTTTTATTCTCAAAGGGTCTTACTCCGAGTCAGCTGCTTAACACAAAAGTTACGTTAATATTCATGCGGGAGAAAGTTCCTCGTATTCAGAGCCAGTTCACGCACATCCTTAAGACGATTTTCTGGGTTTCTAAAAAAATATCACCTGCGTGTAGTTTGTGCCTTCTAGAATATTCTCGAGTAGACACTTCAGAGACACGGGGTTTTCTCAACACCTTTAAACCAGAAAAAAAATTTAAGAAAAATGGTCAGGGATAGAAGATACGGACTGAAGAAAGAAATAGCATTTGTCCTTAAATAAGTCGTAAGTATCACGTTAATCGCTGCAAAAGTTGGTTTAATTTAACAAAATCGCTTCCACGCTCTTTATTATGCGGCACATAAAATAGCACTTGATCCAGCGCATCGTAACTATTCTTCATTTTGTTTTGTATGTTAATTTCATGAAGCCCGAATATTCTAGATTGAGGGTGAAAAATCGTGTGTGTGTGTGTTTGTGTGTGTGTGCGCACAGTATACAGGCGATTTCAGTAAAGAAAACATGACCATGGCTTGATGGAGAAGCTGAACACCTTTACAACTCATTCATCATTTTCTCCATAAATGTAAAAATAATTCCGTCTCGGAATAAGATGCTGCTTCCTCTGATGTTTTCATGAACTTTAAAGAGACTCGTATAAATCTCTCTCACACACACACACACACACACCCTGTTGGACACTCTGTATTATCGGTGATAATGGAAGTAGGTTTTCAGTTAAAGAAGGTCGTTCCACTGATGAATGATTTGTGGCTTTGTGCTCTGATCTTCGCCTCGTTTGCATGTCGAACGTAAACAACGATTTAATTGCACTTTAATGATCTGCACGCACGCTGAAGATATCACAGCGCTGTGTAAACACACACACACACACGGGTAATGGCAGGACAGATACGGTGGGTTGCATGGAGGAGACAGGCGCTCGTGTTTGCATTAATGCCTCATATCTGTAAGGCAAACTTCAGAGTTTATAACTGGAGCTCCACATACAGAGAATTCACTGTATGTCTGCAAACTCCGTGCTGGTGAACAGACAGATCGATGAACGGATGAATAGATGGATGGAAAAAATTACGCTAAAGTTGTTCTGTGAACTTGAAAATCCAAATGGATCGGTGGATAAATGGATTAATGAATAGCTACAGATTGGATGGATAGATGGATGGATGGAAGAATAAATTGACAGATGATGGATAGATGTAGGGATGAATAGATAGACAGATAGATGAAGGGACGGATGGAAGAAGAGATAGGTGGATGGATGGAAATTATGCTAAAGGTGTTCTGAGAACTTGAAAATCTAAGTGGATCAGTGTATAGATGGAGGGATGAATAGCTACAGACTGGCTGGATGAATGGATGTAGGGATGAATAGATAGATAAATGGACAGATGTAAGAACAGATAGCTAGAGACTGGATGGATGGAAGGATAAATGGGATGGATGGAATATTGAAAGGATGGATGCATTGACGGGTGGATGGATGGATGGATATATGCAGGGGATAGATAGATAGATAGATAGATAGACAGACAGACAGACAGACAGACAGACAGACAGACAGACAGACAGACAGACAGATAGATAGAGACTGGATGGATGGATGGATGCATAAAAGAGAGTAATTCATGTATGTATGGAAGAACAGAGACAGAAGGATGGATGGATGGATAAACTGAAGAATGCATGTATGTGGATGGCTGGATGGATGAGTGGCTGGCTGACTACAGAGATTGTAAGAATGGATGGATGGATGGATGGAAGGACATATGGGATGGGTGGACAGACGAATGGAAGGAAGAACAGATGGATGAATGACTGGATGGTTGGATGGAAGAATGTTTAGAATAAAGTGATGGATCCATGAATGGAAAGCATGTACAGATGAACGGATGGACAGCAAGAGAGATGAAATGATGGATAAATGGTCAAATGAATGGAAGGATGCATGGATAGATGATAGATAGATAGATAGATAGATAGATAGATAGATAGATAGATAGATAGATAGATAGATACGTATTGTGTAACACACTCAGAGTCGGTCTCTTGCTCGTTAGTCAACACAGAGCGGGAAATCGGAGTGACGTTCCTTCGAACACAAACACAAAGCGTCACTTATCCTCTTACGAGACTTAAACTCAACCGCAGTGTACTAATCCCTGACTGATATTCCCTACTGAGCTCGTAATGTTCATCAAAGCTACCGCCGTGATTCCGCAGTGTGTTTGATCAGGTAGTACAACTTCCAAAGACACACACACACACACACACACACACACACACGTTAACATGACAAAGCTCTCAACAGAGGAGGAAGAAAGACTTCAGTGGTATTAAGGAGTTAAAATGCAGTCACTGAATGAGCCTGTGCTCTCGGCTAATTCCCTAAAGCAGACTCACTGACGCTGCACTGTGTGTGTGTGTGTGTGTGTGTGTGTGTGTGTGTGTGTGTGTGTGTGTGTGTGAACATAAACGTATATTGTTAATGTTATTATTGTTTTAGTTATTCAGCCACTGTTTATTTTTGAAGCAAGGTAGTCCTTCTGTGACAACAGCCTGATTTCGCAATAGAAAGCACACAATACTAATGACTCCAAAACTGTGATTTCTCCCACAGCATTAATATTTCATCAATATTGAACATGAAATCTTTCAAAAAAAAAAACAAAACAAAAAAAAAACCAAACACCTGATTAACACCTAGCACGGTCACAGCAAAGCAGAAAACAAGTGCACACAAATAATGGCATTCAGACAAACTGCACCAGTTTGATTCTTTTTAAAGCTTTTAAATTAATAATAATAATAATAATAATAATAATAATAATAATAATAATCCCAGCTCTGAACATAAACACTGACGACAAAGTCAGTCACGTGACTCACCCAGTTTACCATCAGTCCTCTTTACTTTCAGCAAACTCTGGCATTTAGACCGCTACAAGAAATATCAAATCAAAGAAATATATTACACACTGAAGTTGTTTATTAACTAATTATTAGTTATATGAAAAAAAGTATTAAACCATTAGCATTTGCTAAACTATTTTTGCTATGCTATTTTAATTATATTATGCTATTTTACCAGTTGGCAGCTAGGGTTCGCTGTAGCGGAAGCAGGCAAGCTATATATTTAAAAATAAATAAATAAAATTAATCGAATACTGAGAGCTTCGCCCATCTTTCTTCAGTTTCAGGCTCTTTTATGTTTATGTTTACAATCCAAAGGAATGCTGCTATTTTTAGCCATTGTTTTAGAAAGGAAGCGTTTCAATTAAGCAAAGCCACTTAGCCAATTAGCGCCCTCTAAATCACGTGATCAATTTAGACGCATCCTATTGGCTACAGTGCGTGTTTCCCCAGCTATGATTAAAGTTAACTAATAATATTGTAACTGATAGTGTTAAAAAATGGTACTTACATTGGCCAGACTTTTTATTTAGTAACTGTCGACTTTTCCTATACTAACAACACTAATTCCCACAAGAGCACCGTGAACAGAAGTGTTACACCTAGTGGTGGGAGTGAAGTGTAACAGATTATTCTCCTTGTAAATAAATGAAAAGTTAAATCATGAGAGACAAGTGAATGAAGTAAAGAGAATTGTTTATTGAACAAATGATGATATGATTTCTCTTTTAATATCTCCTGAACCGAAGCAGCACAAACGAAACTTTTATCAGCACAAACGGAGCACAAACGATTGAGACTATTTTGAATGAACTTGGAGCATGTGGGGGGCTGGTGACGTCACCGCGCCACAATTAAATGTCTAATATCTTAAAAACGAAAGCAGCACAAACGAAACTTTTAACGGCACAAACCAGCACAAACGAAGCACAAACGATTGAGACCATTTCGGGTGAATTTGTGGGGCGGGGGGGAGCGGGGGGGGGCTGGGTGACCCCAGAATGACCTTTGAATATTCCTTTAATATCTCCGGAACCGAAGCAGCACAAACGAAAATTTTAACGGCACAAACCAGCACAAACGAAGCACAAACGATTGAGACTATTTTGCTGACGTTTTGCGTTGGTGGGGGGGCCAACTTCACGCAGGTACCCAGATCTGTGTAAACTCCGGAAAAGCATGGATTAGTTTTCAAGTTGCACATTAGCACAATTTAGTGTGACATTTATTGATGATAAAGTTAAAAGTAGTTATAATGCTAGAAATGTTTACTAGCCAGACAAGAAAATATTAACCATGATGAATATTTATACATCTCTGTTTCAATGGTTTATTTGAATATTTTTGCTGTTTTAATATAACATGATTTTGAACCGTTTTGATATTATTAAATGATTTAAAGCAACTATGATGTGATATAATTTAAATCCCTTTTGTTGATCTGATTCAGATCCGTTTTGATATGATATAATATGATTCAGAGCCGTTTGATAATATGATTCAGAGCCCTTTTGATATATAATATGATTCAGAGCCCTTTTGATTTGATAAGATATGATTCAGTAGGCATTTTTATTATAAGGTTCAGAGCCGGTTTGATGATATGATTCATAGACGTTTTGATATATAATATGATTCAGAGCCGTTTTGATGGTATGATTCAGTGCCGTTTTCATATATGATATATGATTCAAAGCCATTTTGATATGATTCAGAGACGAAATCAGCATATTTTGTATTGAAATGTGCATGGTCCTTTCCAACATGCACAGACACGATGTAAAGACTGAAGCAGTGTGTGTGTTTGGCTCTGATAACCGAAGCCTCATTACGCAGACGATCTGTCTAAACCCCGCGCCTGATTTACTTCCTTCTCCATTTATTTTCCTCCACTTTACTCCCTTTGTCCTCCCGAGTCTCCGTCCATGTTCATGTTTCGGAAGTCAGCACTCACATTAGTGTCACGATGAAAAGATGGGACGAGTGTGTGCTGGATGGATGGGAGGAAATTTACGGCTTTGCAAATGTAGCAGGAGATCATGGTTCAGTCTGGAGGGTCTGCTGACCCATCACTCACTCACACACACACACACACACACACACACTCACACACACACACACGGTGCATCCAGTCTCGATTTGCTGATGTGGCAGAAGATTAAGGGAGAGAGAGAGAGAGACAAAGAAAGGCGAGACAGCAGAAGGTACACAGAGAGAGACAGACAGAGAAATAGAGTGTGAGACAAATGAGGAAAGACAGACAGAGGGAGAGGGGGAGAAACAGAAGAAGAAACAGAGAGAAAGAGAGAGCCGGAATATAGGGGGAGAGACAGAAGACGTGGAGAGAGAAGAAGAAAGAGAGGGGTACAGGGAGAGACGGACAGAGAGGGAAAGAGACAGAGAAAGGGAGAAAAAGATATACAGTGAGAGAGGAAGAAGGCAGAAAAAAAGTTTGACAGAGGGACTGAAGCAAGATGGGAGAAAGAGAGACAGAAGAAGAAAGACAGAGACATGCAGAAGATGAAAGATGGGGGGGGGTACATAGACAAAGAAAGATTGAGAGTGATACAAAAGAAGAGAGACAGACACAGAAAGAAAAACATGCGAAGAAACAGAAAGAGAGAGAGAGTAAAAGGAAACATAGGGAGAGAGATGGAAGAAGAAAGAAAGAGAGACAGACAGACAGACAGACAGACAGACAGCCTTCCCCTGATGACCCCGGGTGGATGAATGAGTGTTAGTCAGGGAGAGTTTGAATAATTTTGTGTCTTTTAAAGACGGAGATCCGTGAGTCGTAATTTAACATCGAACGGAGCAAAAATAAATTCCTATAACATTAACGACACAAAGCAGAATCCGAGTACGCTTCTGACTCACTTCCATCACACCGTATACACAATAAAACACTCAGTGTAGGACAGAAGGTGTAAATATTCAATAAAACATCAAAGGGTTAATATTTCATTCAATATTTTCGGATTGTTTCCCATCACAGAGACCCCGTGAGCCGATCCAGTGGCATGGGCGCCGGTTAAGTGGCTGTGTTCAGACCTCCGGGGCCAGAATGAGGTAATGCTCTTTTATTCCCAAGTCAAAAAGGTACTCAGTGAGCAAAAGCAGAGGAAAAAAAAAACCCCGACAGAATAAACTGGTATTGTGTGTGAGGTAAGTGGAGCTCTGAGCTGCTGCCAACTTCCACTTTATTTTGACAACACGAGCAAAGAAAAGAAAAACCACCAGCGAACGTGAATAGCTAACAGTTTCTACTGAGTAAATCGTGTCCTCTTTTTCCTGTGTTCTCTTCCACGACGTCTCTCTCTCTCTCTCTCTCTCTCTCTCTCTCTGGTTAAATACTGAAAGTTAAATATTTATATCTGTGCTCTATATAAACTCATGTAAAAGGGCTCATTGAGATCCCTCGCTGTGGTGATTAATCGTCTGGACGTGCTGCGAGCAAAAAATGGTTCGGTCCAACAACAAACAAAACAAAAAGAAGGAAGAAATAAACGGATAAAAACATAGCACCCAGGAAAATGTTCAACATTTCCCAACACTAATGACGTTAATGCTGCACACACACAACCTGCTGTACAAAGTCCAAATTTTACATTTGCCGCAATTGAACCCCGTTCGAACCCCGTTCGATGTGGGCGGAGCTAATCTTGGCTAAAATGGATGTAGGATCCAGCCTTGCCGATCTCTAGCTGATATCCGAACTCAAAAAGTGTGTGTTTATGCTAGAACGCTAACATAGCAAGCCGAAACTAACATACCGGGCCTGAAATAACTTTGAGCGTGTTAGCCTAGTGATCTTACAGTATCCAGCAGCCTCCATTCATCTAGTGAGCCTAAAATAATCTAAAGTAATCTAGCAATCTTAATCTAGTGGGCCAAAACTAATTTAGTCATCCGGACGGACAGACCTGAATTAATGTAACAAATCCCAATTCATCTAGTGAGTGAGAGTTACCTTGAAACTAATCCAGCAAGCAGGAATTAAACTAACTAGCCTTAATCTACCTCATCTATTAAGTCTAAACTAACGCAGTGAGCCTAAAATAATCTAGAGCAGAGTTTCCCAAATTTGGGTTCGTGAAACAGTGATGAAAATGTCAACGATACATCGAGGTAAATTTGATATAACATATATTACACAATATTATACAATATATTTTATATTGTATATTATATATATATATATATATATATATATATATATATATATATATATAAACACTGACTCTGAACATGCGTTCTTATGCGATTTTGAGTGGCTGTGTACTCATTTTACGTCATCATCCACCGCCAAAGCTCAATTCCAGTATTTAAAAAATGCAAGTACAGAGGATGGATGAAGACACCAGGATGTGTTCTTGATATCGAGGAAGCATCGGATGTAGACTCGAGTGCACCGAACTGTGCATGAAGTCCCAGAAGTCATTGCCACAGTCAAAGCCTGTCCCATAACTAAGTTTTTAATCCAAATATGCTTCTAAAAGGAATGATTTCGATCTATGAGATATATATATATATATATATATATATATTTGAGGTTGTTGAAGAGGAGAATTTATTATTTATTTGTCATAATTTTACTAGAGTAATAAACACACGGAGAGAGTCAGTTGTGCTGAGATTCAAATCCAGTGTATGTTTTATTGGCGTAGTGTAAAGAATCTTTATATTGACAAAACATTTACAACATTAAATATACATAGTTATTTACACAAAAAAAGATATAAACATACCAACAATAATAATGTAAAATAAATGTCAATAACAATGCTAATAATGTAAATGTTAAGTTATGAATGTTGCAGCGTTGAATTTCTTGTCCGTCCGACGGTCCTGTCCCAGAACTGGAAATGTGCTGGGACGGACAGGAAGATCAAAAAATACATGTCCTCCAGTCCTTCTGAGACGGTGCTTCCGAGGTAGCCTGGCAAGGCAAGATCGATCTCCACGGGAACGCGAGTCCGTTCTTTTAGCATTTTTAGAATTGGGAACCAGGTCGGATATTTATCCCGTTAAGACTGTAGAATTTCACTATACCCTCATAAGTAAAACGTGAAGAAAAAAAAACAAGCTGTTTGAATTACTCGGGGTTCGTGTCACGAGATCCTCTTAACACGTGAGAGTTAAATGTCAAACTTTTCCACTTTAGAAATCGCTTAAAATGTACTCTGTTGTGCGGCAGCGGTGTCTCAGTGGTTAAAGGCTCTGGGTGACTGATCAGAAGGTCAGGAGAAGGTCAAACCCCAGCACTGCCAAGCTACCACTGTTGGGCCCTTGATCAAGACCCTTAACCCTCAACTGCTCAGTCTAAATATAAATGAGATAAATGTAAGACGCTCTGGATAAGAACGCCTGACAAAGTGCCGTAAAAAGTAAATGTAGAACGTAAAAGAATATCACAAGACGAGAGATATTCATGCAAAAAGCTCCAAAAGCAGGGAAAATTCGGTCAGTACAGCCAGGGATACTTAAAACCTGGATTTACTGCACGTGCGTGCAGAGCGACAAGGTCGACGCCTTAAAACGGACACGCACGCCGTCCCGAGGGCGTGCTACGTTTGAAAAAGACGCTTGGAAGCAACACATGGAAACCTGGCCACGAAACCAAACACGGCGAGGCTACGTGGATTAAAACAGCGACAAAAGCTGTAAATGAGTCGAACTCAACGTTGTCAACTAGCAAAAGATTCACTTAACGTCAGCCTGATTAACATCTCCGAGGAACTCCAGGCAGATCATTTAGGTTGAAGAGTGAAGAAGAAGAAGAAGAAGAAGAAGATTGGGAACAGTTGATCTAGCCTGAGGTAATATAGAAGGTTTCATTTCACCTGACGAGCCTAAACTTATTTAACCAAATTAATCTAGGATCATCCTTAACAGCTCTACCTCCATGATATCTCTCTCACACACACACACACACACACACACACAGGATGTTTGGCTGCGTGGTCTGCCCTGTAAATGATGTTTATAGATATGCGTTATTTTGCAACATGCTCTGGAGAACATCCTGAGTGGAGAGCGCTGAGTTCAGACTGTCAGCGTCAGACAGAAACACAGCACAGACCAACACTCCCGTTATTTAGAGTCCCTGACAGTGCAGGATTTAATCAGGGCCAGTGATCTCAGTAACGACTCAAACCCTCTGTGTGATGAAGCGGAGATACGTTTACCACCGCAAAGGTGATCTGAGTGTGACATCACATCCTGTGGTGCTTTACTCCACTTCTGCCACAGCAATTTCAAGAACAACAGGGTTTTTTTTTTCTTTTCTCCCCGATAAATAAAGAACGCATATTGTCTGTTCATAGTTACATTTACATGTCTGGTCTGGTCTGGTCTCGTTTATGTTATAGCAGCTAATAACGAATCGTTCCTTCGCCAGCCCACTCTCTGTCTTTCTCTGGACGTTAATCAAATTAAAAACCCAGCTCATCTGGGTTATGTAGATGATTATGTAGATGATAAGGATGTAGATGATCAGGTGTAGATGATCAGGATGTAGATGATCAGGGTGTAGATGATTATGTAGATGATCAGGTGTAGATGATCAGGATGTAGATGATCAGGTGCAGATGATCAGGTGTAGATGATCAGGTGTAGATGATCAGGATGTAGATGATCAGGATGTAGATGATCAGGTGTAGATGATCAGGATGTAGATGATCAGGTGTAGATGATCAGGTGTAGATGATCAGGTGTAGATGAAGAGGATGTAGATGATCAGGTGTAGATGATCAGGGTGAAGATGAAGGGGATGTAGATGATCAGGATGTAGATGATCAGGTGTAGATGATCAGGTGTAGATGACCAGGATGTGATGATAGGTGTGATGATCAGGATTGATGATAGGATGATCAGGTTGATGATAGGATGTAGGAGAGGATGTAGATGATCAGGTGTAGATGACAGGATGAGATGATCAGGTGTAGATGATCGGTGTATTGATCAGGGTGTAGATGATCAGGATGTAGATGATCAGGTGTAGTTGATCAGGATGTATGATCAGGATGTAGATGATCAGGTGTAGTTGATCAGGTGTAGTTGATCAGGATGTAGATGATCAGGTGTAGATGATCAGGTGTGATGATCAGGATGTAGATGATCAGGTGTAGATGATGGGGTAGTTGATCAGGGTGTGATATAGGTGTGATGATCAGGTGTACATGATCAGGTGTGTGATCAGGATGTAGTTGATCAGGGTGTAAGATCAGGTGTAGATGATCAGATGTGTGCAGGTGTATGATCAGGTGAGTTGATAGGATGTAGTTGATCAGGATGTAGATGATCAGGTGTAGTTGATCAGGATTGATGATCAGGTGTACATGATCAGTGGTGATGTAGATGATCAGGTGTAGATGATCAGGATGATCAGGTGTATGATCAGGATGTAGATATAGGTGAATGATAGATGTAGATGATCAGGTGTAGATGATCAGGTGTAGATATCAGGATGTAGATGATCAGGTGTAGTTGATCGGGGGTAGATATCAGGATGTGATGATCAGGTGTGTTGATCAGGGTGTAGAGATCAGGGTAGATGATCAGGATGTAGATGATAGGTGTAGATGACTGGATGTAGAGATCAGGTGAATGATGTAGAAAGATGAATGATGATGATGTGGTCAGGATGATGATCAGGGTAGTTGATCAGGAGTAGATGATCAGGTGTAGATGATCAGGTGTATGAGAGTAATAAGGAGTAAGGTAGATGATCAGGATGTAGATGATGGATTAGATCATGTAATGATCAGAGTGATGTAGAGATGTGTGATCAGGTTTTGTGATATTGTAGAAGGTTGCGGTGTAGGTGTGGATGTATCGGGTGTAGGTGTGTATAGTGATGATCAGGTGATATAGGTGTAGGATGTAGAATCGGGAAGGAGGTATATAGGAGTTATCAGATGTAGATGATCAGGTGTAATGATCAGGGTGTAGATGATCAGGATGTAATGGTGATGATCAGGTGTAGATGATCAGGTGTAGTTGATCAGGGTGATGATCAGGATGTAGATGATCAGGTGTACATGATCAGGATGTAGATGATCAGGTGTAGATGATCAGGTGTAGATGATCAGGTGTAGATGATCAGGATGTAGATGATCAGGTGTAGTTGATCAGGGTGTAGATGATCAGGATGTAGATGATCAGGTGTAGTTGATCAGGGTGTAGATGATCAGGTGTAGATGATCAGGATGTAGATGATCAGGTGTAGATGACCTGGATGTAGATGATCAGGTGTAGATGAAGAGGATGTAGATGATCAGGTGTAGATGATCAGGATGTAGATGATCAGGATGTAGATGATCAGGTGTAGATGATCAGGATGTAGATGATCAGGTGTAGTTGATCAGGATGTAGATGATCAGGATGTAGATGATCAGGTGTAGATGATCAGGATGTAGATGATCAGGTGTAGATGATCAGGTGTAGATGATCAGGATGTAGATGATCAGGATGTAGATGATCAGGTGTAGATGATCAGGTGTAGATAGATTATATAGGTGTAGATGATAGTGTAGTGATCAAGGATGATCAGGTGTAGATGATAGGTTGTTGATCAGATTATGATAGGATGTAGATGATCAGGTGTAGATGATGGGATGTAGATGATCAGGGTGTAGATGATCAGGATGTAGATGATTATGTGTAGATGATCAGGTGTAATGAAGGGATGTAGATGATCAGGTGTATGATGGGATGTAGATGATCAGGTGTAGATGATCAGGATGTAGATGATCAGGTGTAGATGATCAGGTGTAGATGAAGAGGATGTAGATGATCAGGTATGGATGATCAGGGTGTAGATGAAGGGGATGTAGATGATCGGGATGTAGATGATCAGGTGTAGATGATCAGGTGTAGATGAAGAGGATGTAGATGATCAGGTATGGATGATCAGGGTGTAGATGAAGGGGATGTAGATGATCAGGATGTAGATGATCAGGTGTAGATGATCAGGATGTAGATGATCAGGTGTAGATGATCAGGTGTAGATGATCAGGTGTAGATGATCAGGTGTAGATGATCAGGGTGTAGATGAAGGGGATGTAGATGATCAGGATGTAGATGATCACGTGTAGATGATCAGGTGTAGATGATCAGGTGTAGATGATCAGGATGTAGATGATCAGGTGTAGATGATCAGGATGTAGATGATCAGGATGTAGATGATCAGGATGTAGATGAAGAGGATGTACATGATCAGGTGTAGATGAAGAAGATGTAGATGATCAGGTGTAGATGATCAGGTGTAGATGATCAGGATGTAGATGATCAGGTGTAGATGATCAGGATGTAGATGATCAGGATGTAGATGATCAGGTGTAGTTGATCAGGTGTAGATGATCAGGTGTAGATGATCAGGATGTAGATGATCAGGATGTAGATGATCAGGTGTAGATGATCAGGATGTAGATGATCAGGTGTAGTTGATCAGGTGTAGATGATCAGGATTAATGATTGTAGTTGATCAGGGTGTAGATGATCAGGTGTAGATGATCAGGATGTAGATGATCAGGGTGTAGATGATCAGGTGTAGATGATCAGGATGTAGATGATCAGGTGTAGATGACCTGGATGTAGATGATCAGGTGTAGATGAAGAGGATGTAGATGATCAGGTGTAGATGATCAGGATGTAGATGATCAGGATGTAGATGATCAGGTGTAGACGATCAGGTGTAGACGATCAGGATGTAGATGATCAGGTGTAGTTGATCAGGATGTAGATGATCAGGTGTAGAAGATCAGGTGTAGATGATCAGGATGTAGATGATCAGGATGTAGATGATCAGGTGTAGATGATCAGGTGTAGTTGATCAGGTGTAGTTGATCAGGGTGTAGATGATCAGGATGTAGATGATCAGGTGTACATGATCAGGATGTAGATGATCAGGTGTAGATGATCAGGTGTAGATGATCAGGATGTAGATGATCAGGTGTAGTTGATCAGGATGTAGATGATCAGGTGTAGAAGATCAGGTGTAGATGATCAGGATGTAGATGATCAGGTGTAGATGATCAGGTGTAGATGATCAGGATGTAGATGATCAGGTGTAGTTGATCAGGATGTAGATGATCAGGTGTAGAAGATCAGGTGTAGATGATCAGGATGTAGATGATCAGGATGTAGATGATCAGGTGTAGATGATCAGGTGTAGTTGATCAGGTGTAGTTGATCAGGGTGTAGATGATCAGGATGTAGATGATCAGGTGTACATGATCAGGATGTACATGATCAGGTGTAGATGATCAGGTGTAGATGATCAGGTGTAGATGATCAGGTGTAGATGATCAGGATGTAGATGATCAGGATGTAGATGATCAGGTGTAGATGATCAGGTGTAGATGATCAGGTGTAGATGATCAGGGTGTAGATGATCAGGTGTAGATGATCAGGTGTAGATGATCAGGTGTAAATGATCAGATGTAGATGATCAGGATGTAGATGATCAGATGTAGATGATCAGATGTAGATGATCAGGTGTAGATGATCAGGTGTAGATGATCAGGGTGTAGATGATCAGGTGTAGATGATCAGGTGTAGATGATCAGGATGTAGATGATCAGGATGTAGATGATCAGATGTAGATGATCAGGTGTAGATGATCAGGTGTAGATGATCAGGATGTAGATGATCAGATGTAGATGATCAGGATGTAGATGATCAGATGTAGATGATCAGGTGTACATGAAGTAATGTAGTAAGTGAATGATCAGGTAGTTGATCAGGGTGTAGATGATCAGGTGTAGATGATCAGGATGTAGATGATCAGGTGTAGATGATCAGGATGTAGATGATCAGATGTAGATGATCAGGTGTAGATGATCAGATGTAGATGATCAGGTGTAGATGATCAGGTGTAGATGATCAGGATGTAGATGATCAGATGTAGATGATCAGGATGTAGATGATCAGATGTAGATGATCAGGTGTAGATGATCAGGTGTAGATGATCAGGTGTAGATGATCAGATGTAGATGATCAGGGTGTAGATGATCAGGATGTAGATGATCAGATGTAGATGATCAGATGTAGATGATCAGGGTGTAGATGATCAGGTGTAGATGATCAGGATGTAGATGATCAGGTGTAGATGATCAGGTGTAGATGATCAGGTGTAGATGATCAGGATGTAGATGATCAGGATGTAGATGATCAGGATGTAGATGATCAGGGTGTAGATGATCAGGTGTAGATGATCAGGTGTAGATGATCAGGTGTAGATGATCAGGGTGTAGATGATCAGGTGTAGATGATCAGGATGTAGATGATCAGGTGTAGATGATCAGGTGTAGATGATCAGGTGTAGATGATGATGTAGATGATCGGATGTAGATGATCAGGGTGTAGATGATCAGGTGTAGATGATCAGGTGTAGATGATCAGGTGTAGATGATCAGGTGTAGATGATCAGGATGTAGATGATCAGGGTGTAGATGATCAGGTGTAGATGATCAGGATGTAGATGATCAGGTGTAGATGATCAGGTGTAGATGATCAGGATGTAGATGATCAGGATGTAGATGATCAGGGTGTAGATGATCAGGTGTAGATGATCAGGTGTAGATGATCAGGTGTAGATGATCAGGTGTAGATGATCAGGATGTAGATGATCAGGTGTAGATGATCAGGGTGTAGATGATCAGGTGTAGATGATCAGGATGTAGATGATCAGGATGTAGATGATCAGGACAATAATGAACAATATTCATTATTTTATTCAAATACATAAAGGAGAATACTTTTCGATACTTTTCTGCAAATATCTGATTCAAAACTCATCCAGTTTTCAGCACCATCACGGAGAAACGATCACCCCGCCCCTTGACCCCGCCCCCTTACACCCTGCCTCATCAAGCCCCGCCTCCTGTACTCTCAAGGCAAAAATTGTAACAGAAAGCTCAGTGAGAGTTCAATGCAGTCTGTAAAAAAAAAAAAAAACACAGAAAACGCTTTCGTTGCTGAAACGTGTTGCTTGATGAACGTTTATCAAGATTTCAGCGTGTTTGAACGCACACGTTACGACACTAACGACATTAGCGTGGCAACTCCCGTGTAAAACACAGACACCGAACGCGTCCGATCTGATCTGACTCGCATGCTTTAGATTTTGTCCTTGTTGTTATTTTGTGGCTCTTGGTGGATGCGCACCGTCTCCTCCTTTCTTATGAACGTGTTAAATTACAGACACTCGGGCCTGAGGTCACGTTCGCACTTTCTAATTTGTCAACGTGCAGAATTCCCGAATTCCCGCGTGCGGCGTAGCTCTGCGGTGCTTATTATATTTGGACGTGTCCTCAGGCTCCGTCTGGTCACCGCGGTCACTTTGGAGACAGACGGAGGCTTCCGAACAAATTACGGCCTCTTCCCCAGGCCTGCAATTTCACATTTCCACACTTAGCAGGAAAATAAAGGGGGCGAGAGCGTCCAGGCTGCATTTAGAGGGGGGAAAGTCCAGACCTGACACTGGATGAAGGATGATGAGTCGTGATGCTCCATTTGAAGCACTCGCTGGATCTTCTGCCCGCAAAACCCGCCGGGTTAAAAATAAACCCCAGGGCTCGTCGAGTTCGTCTGCTTGTCAGAAACGAGACGGCGACAGGAACGAGCTCGGATCGTCCGTTCCTACGACTCGTGGGCTGACGTACCGTGTTATTAATGTCTCGACGTTCAGATACGAATTATTTAACTAATGGAAACAGAGCAGAGACGTGACGGAGGACCGGAGGACTGAGACGAAAACGAACGCCCGTGATCTAGAATAAACAAGCAATTACGGTTCCTGTCGCGATATCAACATCGTTCACGTAAAGTTTGTTCAGCTCTCTTTCTTTAAAAAAAAAACTCGTTTATTTTGTAAAAGAATCAGATATTTATCGGTTACGCTTATTGGCATTTCTACGAAGGAGTATTCCGCAGGGATCTGGACTCGGGGTAGAATTCCGTGTGGTCGGTGTTTACTGGAGGAAGTCGATCCGGTGCATGCTTTCTGGAAGACACAGAAAAACCCTTTGTGAATTCCTGAAATCTTTGAAGTGTTCAATAAAGTTCGATACGGTTTTATTCCCCTCTTGTTGTTTTCGGTTGCTTAGAAACCAAAATCAAAGCGCAACACTCCGCCGTCCTAAAAGTCCCATCTTTACCTCTGACTGTCACGACGCGCCGACACTGGAGACGCCTTCCGTCGAACGTGTTCTCTTAACAGTCTACGTAGAGCGTCTGTCGTGCGAGTGAGCCGTTACTATGGAAACGTATCGGAACGAGCTCGTTTACACCTCCCGACCAATCAGGTTCCAGAATCTGACATCAGGCTCATATAGTATTGTAACGATTGACTGAAGGAGTGTTTTCAGAACACACAGAGGAGATGTGGAGGGACAGAGCACGTCTGCGGGAGAGGTTTGACACGGTGGCGAGTGAAAGCATGCGAAAGCGTTCCCGTTCACAAACACGACGCGAAAGTGTTCCGCGTTTAAACAGACGCGGCGTCTACGTCGGATAAAGGAGTTAAAAGTGTAAATAGTTATTTTTATTTTTATTCATTTCTCCGTTTTCAGAGCACGTTCTGTATTTACTGTATATCCACCGTCGTGATTGTTCTTTATGTTGTCCAGACATTGACATTTTTTTCTCCATTTTAATGAGAAAGAAGTTTTTTTTTTCTTTTTTTTCTGGGCCCGGGATGAGACGAGAGGAAGATCCAATCCCAGATTAAAAACTGATTATCTTCACTCTGGACAGGTTTTTTTTTTTTAAATCAGATTTTACAGTTATTTACGTCTTCCTTCCTTCCTTATCTGACTTCTCCGCCATGACGACCCACTCACGACAACACACCGACTCCACACCCCGACTCCACACACACTGACTCAACACCCCGACTCCACACACACTGACTCAACACCCCGACTCCACACACACCGACTCCACACACCCCGACTCCACACACACTGACTCAACACCCCGACTCCACACACCCCGACTCCACACACACCGACTCCACACACCCCCGACTCCACACACACCGACTCCACACACACCGACTCCACACACCCCGACTCCACACACACCGACTCAACACCCCGACTCCACACACCCGACTCCACACACCCGATCTCACACCCCGACTCCACACACACCGACTCCACACACAACCGACTCAACACCCACCCACACACCGACTCAACACACCACTCCACACAACCCGACTCCACAACAAAACACACACACTGACTCAACACCCGACTCCACACACACTGACTCAACACCCCGACTCAACACACACTGACTCAACACCCCGACTCCACACACACTGACTCAACACCCCGACTCCACACACACTGACTCAACACCCCGACTCCACACACACTGACTCAAAAAAAACACCCCGAAAAAAAAAAACTCCACACACACTGACTCAACACCCCGACTCCACAAACACACACACTGACTCAACACCCGAACCCACACACACTGACTCAACACCCCGACTCCACACACTGACTCAACACCCCGAAAAAAAAAAAAAAAACTCCACAAACCCGACTCCACACACACTGACTCAACACCCCGACTCCACAACACACAACCCGACTCCACACACACACTGACTCAACACCCCGACTCCACACACACTGACTCAACACCCCGACTCCACACACACTGACTCAACACCCCGACTCCACACACCCCGACTCCACACACACTGACTCAACACCCCGACTCCACAACATTCACACACTGACTCAAAATACACCCCGACTCCACACACCCCGACTCAACACCCCGACTCCACACACCCCGACTCCACACACCTGACTCAACACCCCGACTCCACACACACTGACTCAACACCCCGACTCCACACACCCCGACTCCACACACCCCGACTCCACACACCCCAACTCCACACACACTGACTCAACACCCCGACTCCACACACCCCCACCCACACCCGACTCCACACACACACTGACTCACACACCCCGACTCCACACACCCGACTCAACACCCGACTCCACACACTGACTCAACACCCGACTCCACACCTCCGACTCCACACACACACTAAACCCCCGACTCCACACACCGACTGCCTAACACCCCCACTCCACACACACTGACTCACACACCCCGACTCCACACACCCGACTCCACACACCCGACTCACACCCGACTCCACACACACCGACTCAACACCCCGACTCCACACACACCCGACTCCACACACACTGACTCCACACCCCGACTCCACACCCCGACTCCACACACACTGACTCCACACCCCGAATCCACACACACTGACTCAACACCCCGACTCAACACACACCGACTCCACACACACCGACTCCACACCCCCCGACTCCACACACCCCGACTCCACACACACTGACTCCACACACCCCGACTCCACACACCCCAACTCCATCCCTACAGAGGAACAGAAGAAGAACTCCGCTGTCTCAGACGCTTATTTTATTTACTGCTCAGTTCCCACGCATGGACGGTGTCCTGTATTTTTGCGTAGGGATCGTTTGTTCATTTATTCCTTGTTTTGCATTTTTCTCTGTAATTTTTCCCCCAGACACACACACACACACACACACACACACACACACACAGATCACACAGCTGATTTCGTACCACAGCTGATTTTGTTATTTTTTACGTCAGATTTGAGCTGCATTTTCACAGACGCTCAGACTGTTTAGGTTTTCACGGACACGGCTAAATAAACGCTCGGCGTCTAATGCACACACTCATGTCCCCCTGTTATGATTTATGGGCTCAACACACACACACACACACACACACACACACACAAGGCATTTGAAGCTGCCATTGCATACACAAATAGTCATTTAATAAGAACAATTAAATAATAATAATAATAATAATAATAATAATACAAAGAAGACCTGATAGGCTTAAGGCAGATAATGACTTTATACACACTGGCATGTTTCTGGGAGGTGGGAGGAACACTAGAAATGCACATGGACACAGAGAGAACATGGACAGATGCTAACTCAAGCTCAGGATCGAACCTGGAATCCTGTGATGTGAATACACGTTAAGAATATTATTAAGATTTATAGAACAGCAGCAAGCGCAAACAACAACAACAACAACATAGAAATATTAAACAGTCCGTACAGGGGTTCGCAGAGTGATTGTTCTGTCCTGATTGTTCCGGGGAAAACGCTTGATTTTGCTGCGGCTTTTAAAAAGAATTTGCGATCCAACTTGCGGTGGTTTTTTTTATTGGACAACTACTCGATGTTTGTTGGTAAATGAGATGTACTCGTAAATTCTAGCTGTACTCGTGTTCGACACGTGTGAATCGAAGACGGATTTGACCGAATGCGCGTCGTGATGACATCACGTGATGCGTCTCGGTCCGAATCCGCATAAAATCCGCGGTAATTCGGAAAAATTGCAAACTCCTCCGAAGATTTGGGGGTTTGCTTGATTGTGTGCTCATTTCTGCGATTGTGAAATCATTACGTCACGTCACAGAGCTTCCAATCGTTACGTCACAGAGCTTCCAATCGTTACGTCACGGATCTTCCTATCGCTACATCCATCACTGATAGAATTATTAGTTGAATTAATTTGTTTATTTATTTAAAAAAAACATGATTTTTTTTTAAAGAAAGTGAACATGCTCAGAATGTTTTGCCTTTTAAAAAACCGTATAAGTGAATAATGTTCAGATTGTTGTCCGCATTATATCTTCACATCTCTGCGGTGCTCCATCCTCACCTCACTGCACTCAGTCGCTTCACACCTGAGACTTACCTTCAATGATCCACTGCACACCTTCACACTCTACTGGATCAGTACTGCTGTGCAGTATGATTCTGGACTCTTCAGTGTGTGTGTGTGTAACTGTATTGTTTATTGTATACTTTCCTGTATAAGGGTAAGTCTAATGAAAACCTTACAAGTGCGACATAAATGAGAAAAACACTGCATTTAATTTGGAAAAAAAAAAAAAATATATATATATATATATATATATATATATATATATATATATATATATATATATATATATATATATGTATGTATAAGCCTCTTCTGCAGCTGCATTAAACCTGATACACTTTTCTGACACCTGTTTGCAATGAACAATGCAAAATAAACCTGAAAATGAGTGCTTATTGACTTTGCACTCATCCTCTCGTCTGACATTGTTGTTAATCTTAAACTAGAACGAAAACAATGAGAATATATTGGTCTAAATTATGCATAGAGCTCGTAATCTGTGTGTGTGTGTGTGTGTGTGTGTGTGAGGAGAGAGAGAGAGAGAGAGAGAGTGTGTGTGTAACGAATGCATTCTATAGAATGTAGGAACAACCAATGCATGCTAAATATCTCTCCTAATCCTCTGCTCTGATTGGTTAAACCCCGTGTCCTCGTGCGTCTGCTCTATGGCAATGTACCGGGGGGCAAATCAGCACGAGCCCGGCCCATAAACGGCTGGGGTTGCACCGCACCGCACCCCCACCGACCTCCACCCCCCCCCCCCCCCGCCCCGGCGTAGAGCGCGCGCTGTGGGAATAGAGAGAGAGAGAGAGAGAGAGAGAGAGAGAAAGAGCGAGCGCGAGCGCTCTTCTACCTGTCTTGTGCACGACACAACTCGCAGCAATGCGCGCGGACCGGCGCCGATTCTTCTCTCCGTTTTGCAGAGCGAACAGATAGAGATAGATAAAGAGAAACCGAGAGAGAGAGAGAGAGAAGCGAGCATGGACTACCTTCATCATCTCCTCCTCTTCGTCCTCTTCCTCACCGTCACCTGCGAAGGTTCCTCACCTGCGCGCGTGCTGTGGCTCGGGAGCGTTCTGAAGGCAGGTGGCACGCGCAAAGCTCTTTCCTTGCATCACGATTCGGATGTCAGATTTGGTGCATGTGATCCGTTTCGGATTTGCACACCTCACGCGAACTTCGAACCTTTGATGCTCTTAGAAATTGAAGGTCTAGAGGAGGTTCTTTCGGAATGGTTAACGGTTCTAGAAGTTTTTCCACAGAACCCTTTTAAGGGGTTCCTGATACCGAAGAACCGTTTAAGTTGGCAGATTTAACCTCGTTCTAAGAGTGAAGTGCATCTCTCTCTCTCTCTCTGCATGTTTTTATATCTTAGTGGGGACCAGATGTCCCCAACAGTATAGGAATATCTGACTTTGGTCCCTGAAAACTACAGTGTGTGTGGGTGTGTGTGTATATATATGTGTGTGTTATCTAAAAACCACCGTGTGTGTTCACAGACTCTGCAGCTGTGCTTGTCCATGTCATCAGTCTCAGCTTCATCCACCAGTGGCCTCAATCACGGTCAGTGTTTCATCGTTTTGATTGGATCTCCTCATTACCTGCACGCTGCGTGTGATTTTTACTGTGCTTATAGCTCCGAGGAACCCGTGTGGCGTTCGGTTCGTCCCTGCGCTTCACTCATTCATTCTCCTCAGCAGAACTACGTGACATGTTTCGGGAGCGTCGGGATCCTCCCCCCTCCTGGAGATCAGACCTGCTCAGCGTTTCCTCGCCCTGTAATTTTCTTGTAGAGTCTTGTAGAGTCTGTAAAAGTTGAAGGTGTAATGCTTTTACACCTCGACACGTCCACGTGGCTTCGGCGGTGCATGAGACGAGATGACGTGCCACGTGTCGGATAGAATGTGAGTGTGTGTGGGGAAATGAAAGTATGCGCGTGTGGAATCGAGTCGGGGCGTCTGCGGTTGCTCTAAACCTGGTCGTGACCTGACGAGCTCGTCCAGTGCGTGTTAGGACGGAAAGAATCACGTAATCGCGAAATAAATCTGTCCACTCCAATCCGGTCTATTTATGTACGGAATAAAACACGGGACGTGCGGTTATAGGAAAATAATCAACAATTATGGATTCTGATTGGTTGGAAGATGTCGATTAATCTTTTTATAACCGCAGCTCTGACGGTAGCGCAGGTCTGTATTAACGCGCTCGTTTGAATACGTTATCGTTTCTATAGTAACCGCTCATTCACAGGGGCCTTAAATTGATTGATACGGTGAAGTTTTCTGTCAATGTAACGTTTATGTAAAGCTGTAACTTTGGAGTTTCTCTGTAACAAAAAACCGCAAGCTGCGTTAATATTTTGTCTTCGTGACAGAGAAGAAAGAGAGGCTGGTGACCGTTTATAGCTGCTATAATGTACGTGACTGACTTGTTTCAGGAACATTAAATGTAGCAATAAAAGGATAAAAAGTACGACGTGCTGTTCTTTAATAAATAAAACCACATAATTGGCTATAATAAAACCGCTGTGGTTATAAGAGGAACAAAACACCCGAAGGTGTTCCTCAAGGTTCCATCTTTGGTCCACTTACGTTTCTCGGATTTGAGATCATAAATGTTGATATGTTTCCTCCTCCTCCTCCCAGATTACATGTTCATCACCCCGGTGGAGGTCGACTCTCAGGGAAGTTACGTCACTCACAACTTGTCAAGGTCGAGGCACCGAAGCCGAAGGTCGCTCGAAGACGGTGGAGATCGTGTGCACTTCCAGCTCTCTGCTTTTGGGAAGGAGTTACACCTAGAGCTGCGGCCGGCTGGCGTGATCGCCGATGAGTTTACGGTACAGACGCTGAGCGAGGGCGGAGTCAGGGTCACACACATCGACCCCGACGTACGGAACTGTCTCTATCAGGGCAGCGTGAGGAACCACACAGGTTCTACTGCAGCTGTTTCCACCTGCACGGGACTGGTGAGTCACAGCACCTCATCAGATTATACTCATTACACACCATTGCTTCTTACTCTGTGTGTGTGTGTGTGTGTGTGTGTGTGTGTGTGTGTGTGTTTATACTGTGTGTTTGGCAGTGTGTACTTATACAGTATACTGTGTGTATGTGGCAGTGTATTTATACTGTGTGTGTGCGCATGTCAGTGTGTGTTACTGTGTCCGTTTATACGTGTCTATTGCTGTGTACGTTTTATAGTGTGTGTGTGTGTGTGTGTGTTTGTCTATGACATTTATACTGTGTGTCTATGCCAGCAAGTATTGCTGTATGTGGGTATTTATACTGTGTGTATATGGCAAGGAGTATTACTGTGTGTGTGGCAGTGTGTATTTAGACTGTGTGTTTCTGTGTGTGTGTGTGTGGCAGTGTGTATTACTGTGTGTGTGTTTATATTGTGTGTCAGTGGCAGCGTGTATTACTGTGTGTGTGTGTGTTTATATTGTGTGTCAGTGGCAGTGTGTATTACTGTGTGTGTGTTTATATTGTGTGTCAGTGGCAGCGTGCATTACTGTGTGTGTTTATATTGTGTGTCAGTGGCAGCGTGCATTACTGTGTGTGTGTTTATATTGTGTGTCAGTGGCAGCGTGCATTACTGTGTGTGTTTATATTGTGTGTCAGTGGCAGCATGTATTACTGTTTGTGTGTTTATATTGTGTGTCAGTGGCAGCGTGTATTACTGTGTGTGTTTATATTGTGTGTCAGTGGCAGCGTGCATTACTGTGTGTGTGTTTATATTGTGTGTCAGTGGCAGCGTGCATTACTGTGTGTGTTTATATTGTGTGTCAGTGGCAGCGTGCATTACTGTGTGTGTGTTTATATTGTGTGTCAGTGGCAGCGTGCATTACTGTGTGTGTTTATATTGTGTGTCAGTGGCAGCATGTATTACTGTTTGTGTGTTTATATTGTGTGTCAGTGGCAGCGTGTATTACTGTGTGTGTTTATATTGTGTGTCAGTGGCAGCGTGCATTACTGTGTGTGTTTTTATATTGTGTGTCAGTGGCAGCATGTATTACTGTGTGTTTATATTGTGTGTCAGTGACAGCGTGTATTACTGTTTGTGTGTTTATATTGTGTGTCAGTGGCAGCGTGTATTACTGTGTGTGTGTTTATATTGTGTGTCAGTGGCAGCGTGTATTACTGTGTGTGTGTTTATATTGTGTGTCAGTGGCAGCGTGCATTACTGTGTGTTTATATTGTGTGTCAGTGGCAGCGTGTATTACTGTGTGTGTGTGTTTATATTGTGTGTCAGTGGCCGTTATTACTGTGTGTTTATATTGTGTGTCAGTGGCAGCGTGTATTACTGTGTGTGTGTTTATATTGTGTGTCAGTGGCAGCGTGTATTAGTGTGTGTTTATATTGTGTGTGAGTGGCAGCATGTATTACTGTGTGTGTGTTTATATTGTGTGTCAGTGGCAGCGTGTATTACTGTGTGTGTGTTTATATTGTGTGTCAGTGGCAGCGTGTGTTATTGTGTGTTTATATTGTGTGTCAGTGGCAGCGTGTATTACTGTGTGTTTATATTGTGTGTCAGTGGCAGCGTGTATTACTGTGTGTGTGTTTATATTGTGTGTCAGTGGCAGCGTGTATTACTGTGTGTTTATATTGTGTGTCAGTGGCAGCGTGTATTACTGTGTGTGTGTTTATATTGTGTGTCAGTGGCAGCGTGTGTTACTGTGTGTTTATATTGTGTGTCAGTGGCAGCGTGTATTACTGTGTGTGTTTATATTGTGTGAGTGGCAGCGTGTATTACTGTGTGTGTTTATTATTTGTCAGGGCAGCGTGTATTACTGTGTGTGTGTTTATATTGTGTGTCAGTGGCAGCGTTGTATTGTGTGTGTGTTTATATTGTGTCAGTGGCGCGTGTATTACTGTGTTGTGTTTTATATTGTGTGTCAGGGCAGCGTGTATTACTGTGTGTGTTTATATTGTGTGTCAGTGGCGCGTGCATTACTGTGTGTGTGTTTATATTGTGTGTCAGTGGCAGCGTGCATTACTGTGTGTGTTTATATTGTGTGTCAGTGGCAGCGTGCATTACTGTGTGTGTTTATATTGTGTGTCAGTGACAGCGTGTATTACTGTTTGTGTGTCAGTGGCAGCGTGTATTACTGTGTGTGTGTGTGTTTATATTGTGTGTCAGTGGCAGCGTGTATTACTGTGTGTTGTTTATATTGTGTGTCGGGCGTGCATTACCCGGTGTGTGTTTATATTGTGTGTCAGTGGCAGCGTGTATTACTGTGTGTGTGTTTATATTGTGTGTCAGTGGCGCGTGCATTACTGTGTGTGTGTTTATATTGTGTGTCAGTGGGCAGTGCATTACTTTTGTGTTTATATTGTGTGTCAGTGGGCGTGTATTACTGTTTGTGTGTTTATATTGTGTGTCAGGGCTGTATTACTTGTGTGTTTATATTTTGTAGTGCGTGTATACTGTTTGTGTTTATATTGGTGTCAGTGGCGCGTGTATTACTGTGTGTGTTTATATTGTGTGTCAGTGGCGCGTGCATTACTGTGTGTGTGTTTATATTGTGTGTCAGTGGCAGCGTGTATTACTGTGTGTTTATATTGTGTGTCAGTGACAGCGTGTATTACTGTTTGTGTGTTTATATTGTGTGTCAGTGGCAGCGTGTATTACTGTGTGTGTGTGTGTTTATATTGTGTGTCAGTGGCAGCGTGTATTACTGTGTGTGTGTTTATATTGTGTGTCAGTGGCAGCGTGCATTATTGTGTGTTTATATTGTGTGTCAGTGGCAGCGTGTATTACTGTGTGTTGTGTGTGTTTATATTGTGTGTCAGTGGGGCGTGTATTACTGTGTGTGTGTTTATATTGTGTGTCAGTGGCAGCGTGCATTATTGTGTGTTTATATTGTGTGTCAGTGGCAGCGTGTATTACTGTGTGTTTATATTGTGTGTCAGTGGCAGCGTGTATTACTGTGTGTTTATATTGTGTGTCAGTGGCAGCGTGTATTACTGTGTGTTTATATTGTGTGTCAGTGGCAGTGTGTATTACTGTGTGTTTATATTGTGTGTCAGTGGCAGCGTGTATTACTGTATGTTTATATTGTGTGTCAGTGGCAGCGTGTATTACTGTGTGTTTATATTGTGTGTCAGTGGCAGCGTGTATTACTGTGTGTGTGTTTATATTGTGTGTCAGTGGCAGCGTGTATTACTGTGTGTGTGTTTATATTGTGTGTCAGTGGCAGCGTGTGTTACTGTGTGTTTATATTGTGTGTCAGTGGCAGCGTGTATTACTGTGTGTGTTTATATTGTGTGTCAGTGGCAGCGTGCATTACTGTGTGTTTATATTGTGTGTCAGTGGCAGCGTGTATTACTGTGTGTGTGTTTATATTGTGTGTCAGTGGCAGCGTGTATTACTGTGTGTGTGTTTATATTGTGTGTCAGTGGCAGCGTGTATTACTGTGTGTGTGTTTATATTGTGTGTCAGTGGCAGCGTGCATTACTGTGTGTGTGTTTATATTGTGTGTCAGTGGCAGCGTGTATTACTGTGTGTTTTTGTGTTTATTTCATTGTGCATTTATTTACACCGTATGTTTGTATCAGTGTGTATTATTGTGTGTGTAATTATACTGTGTGTATATTTATACTGCTTGTTTATTTTTCCTGTGTATGCGTATTTATACTGTATGTGTATACATTTATACAGTGTGTGTTTTTATACTACGTGTGTATTTATACTGTGCGTGTGTGTGTACAGCAGTGTGTATGACCGAGAGAGAGACGGACAGAAATAACAAGAGACACAGAGGCAGAGACACAGACAGGCACTGAGAGAGAAAGACAGACAGAGTCCAGAGGCTTTTTCTTTTCTTCATGCACTTAGAACACTGATGTGAAAGGACACTCGGACAGTGAAGTGTGTGTGTGTGTGTGTGTGTGTGTGGGAAGGATGGTGTAGATCAAAGACTCATCTAACTCCATTCACATGCACTTGTTGTTTCGCTCTCACACTCACCCAAACACACCTGCACCCCCCCCACACACACACAGTGGTACAGGATTAAAGAAGCGTGGTTGGTGTATTGTGCGAACCACGATGATGAACACAGAGAGACAGATTAACATCACTCTGCTGATACTGATAATAAGAAACACAACTGTCTCTCTCTCTCTATTTTTTTCACCTGTCTCTCTGTGTCTCACTCATAGGTTGTCTTTACCAGTCTCTCCTCATCACTCTGTCTGTCTCTCTCTTCTCAGTCTCTCTCTCTCTCTCTCTCTCTCTTTTATTTGTCTGGCTCTCTGTGTCCCGCTGTGTCTCTCTCCTTGGTTCTGTCTTACCCCTCTCTCTCTCTCTCTCTCTCTCTCTTTGTCCATGTCTCTTTCCTTCATTAATTCTTTTAGTCTCTAGTAGGGCTGGGCGATATATCAATATTGCGATAAATGATTATGCGATACACTTTTCGGAGATATCGTTGGTATGGTGATGTATTTTTTACGCTTTCAGTAATTACAAATGAAATGGTATAAAATGGATGCTTTTATGTTGGTTTGATGTTTTTTATATATATATATATATATATATATATATATATATATATATATATATATATATATATATATATATATATATATATAAGAAAGAATATAATTTATGTATAGTCAAAATGTCCTCATGTAATGTGATCTGATATTTTTCTCATATCGCCCAGAACTAGTCTCCAGCTTTCTTTGGTCTTTCTTACACACTCAATCACGTCTTGCACCATCTATACTTTTTCTCTTTCTTACACTTTATATTGCATTTGCCATCTTTCTCTTTTTCTACGGTGTCCTCCACTAATTTTGGCACCCTTGGTAAATATGAGCAAAGAAAGCTGTGAAAAATTGTCTTTATTGTTTAACCTTTTAAATCTTTTGTAAAATTTTTTTTTTTTCATAAAAATACTCTGCTCTCATTGATATCAGTTACATTTTTTAGTACACCTGGATAACTAGGAACAGGAAATTGTTCAACCATGACTTCCTGTTTCACAGGGGTATAAATGTGAGGTAACACATATAACTCCGTTAGTCATTCATAACAATGGGTAAGAGCGAGGAATGTAGCTGTGATGTGCAGCAAAAGGTTGCTGAGCTTCACACAATGGGGCGTGGCTATAAGAAAACAGCAGAAGCATTGAAAATGTCCATTTCCACCATCAGGGCAATAATGAAGAAGTTCCAGTCGACTGGAAATGTTATGAATCGACCTGGAATTGGACGTGTGTCTGTATCGTCTCAACACACTGTGAAGAGGACGGTTCGAGTGGACAAAAAATCTCCAAGGATCACAGCTGGAGAACTGCAGAAGTTAGTTGTGTCTTGGGGTCAGAACCCCAAGATACACCACAAGTTTTTTGGAAGAGTTTCAAGAAAAAATCCTATACTCTCATCCAAAAACACACTCGAGTGTCTTCAGTGTGGAACACGACTGGAACTTCAGATGGGATCGGGTTCTATGGTCAGATGAAACCAGAATGGAGCTTTTTGGTGATAAACACCAGAGGTGGGTTTAGAGCACACAGAGAGGTAGCCATATGGAAGAGTACCTCATGTCCACGGTTAAATATGGAGGTGGATCTTTAATGTTTTGGGACTGTTTTTCTGCCAGAGGAGCTGGACATTTTGTTAGGATACATGGCATTATGGACTCGATCAAATATCAATAGATATTAAATGAAAACCTGACTGTCTCTGCCAGAAAACTTCAAATGGGTCGTGGTTGGATCTTCCAGCAGGACAATGATCCAAAACATACATCAAAATCAATACAAAATTGTTTACTGACCACAAAATCAAGGTCCTGCCCTGACCATCCCAGTCCCCTGACCTAAACCCCATAGAACACCTGTGAGGTGAACTGAAGAGGAGAGTCCACCTCGAAATGTGAAGGATCTGGAGAGATTCTGTCTGGAGGAAAGGCAACCTCATCAGGCGTTATAGAAGAAGACTCCGAGCTGTTATCTTCACAAAGGGAGGAAGCACAAAGTATTGACTGAAAGGGTGCCAATAATTTTTGCACACCTATACTTAACAAAGAATTTTTTTTTGGATAAACCTGTATTGTGTTTGCAGTTGTTTGATATCTGTGAGAGTGTTTTTGTGAATGTTTTAACCAAAAAATCCAGAGGATAAAAACAATAAAGACAAATTTTCACAGCTTTCTTCGCTCATATTTACAAAGGGTGCCAATATTAGTGGAGGGCACTGTAGGTTTTTGCCACCCCATTTCTCACATCCATTTTCACATGCTCTTCCCTCTGTTACTTTCTTGCACCTCTCTCTCTCTATCTCTATCTCTCTCACTCTCTCTCTCCCGCTCGCGCTCTCTCTCTCTCTCTCTCACACTCTCTCTCTCTCTCTCTCTCTCTCACACTCTCTCTCTCTCTCCCTCTCGCTCTCTCTCTCTCTCTCTCTCTCTCTCTCACTCACTCTCTCTCACTCTCTCACTCACTCACTCTCTCTCTCTCTCTCTCTCCCGCTCACGCTCTGTCTCTCTCTCACTCACTCACTCACTCACTCTCTCTCTCTCTCACACACTCTCTCACTCTCTCTCTCACACTCTCTCTCACTCTCACTCACACACACTCTCTCTCTCTATCTCTCTCTCTATCTCTCTCTCATACTCTCTCTCTCACACTCACACTCTCACACACACACTCTCTCTCTCTCTCTCTCTCTCTCTCTCTCTCTCTCTGTGTGTCTGAGATTGTGGATTAAGCACAAACGAGGCGTTATTCCCTCCCCCCGGACTGTGAGCGGTGACGAAGACAAGAAAACGAGCGCAAGAGGACGAGAGCTTTTGTGTCGAGGAATTTTAACGTAAAGGTGTCAGAACTCGGCTCTGTTCACACTCTACACTCTCAACAACGCTCAGCGAGTTCTAGTTTTATTGAGCAGCACTGATCTGTATTTTCATCCTTCTGTTAGAAGAAATAAAGTCACGAGTAAACACTGTGTGCCGTTTATAGTAAATGAACCAACAGTGCGGCGGTGTGAAGAGTTCCTCATCTTATACCACAATTATGATGAACTTTTTTTTTTCAATTGATCCGTTTACAGTTACATTTAACGTCGTAGAACATCCATGAAACAAGTGAGTTCCTGTTGTTGCGTCGCGTCCGTTATAGCAGCTATGAACCGTCGCCGTGTTACACAGCGTGTCATGTTCCAGAGAGACCACGAAGAAGCGTAAACTCCCCTGGAATAAACAATGTCGGTTACACAAAGTTACACAACACCGACACTGGAGACTCCTTCCATAAATGCTACTGTACATAAACACGTTTCTCCTTTACAGAAAACATCACCATATCAATTCAATCCGTTTATGTGGAGCGTCCCAGCGAATGAGCTGTTACTATGGAAACGAGAACGCGTTAATATAAACATAGAATGACGTATTGATATTACTTCACCTTATTGTCCAGCTTTAATGCACAGTATCGTATTATTATTATTATTATTATTATTATGAATCAGAAAGCAGGATTTGAATGACAGGTGAATAAACGTATATTTCCATGACGTGAGGCTCGAGAGTCATTATATGGTGAATTCATCTGGGCGTGATAATAATCCGAAGAGCGGCAGAAGCCGAAACGTCCTGACTCGGAGACGCGGGACGGCAGATGGAGGTGGATTTTGCTGTTGAAATGGAGAGCAGGCTTGCAGGAGCCTGTAGATCAGGAGCAGGAGGATTTGCTTTGTAAATCCTTCGTTATTTAAAGACGAGTTTTTAATTACGCCTCAGCGGAGTACGCCGCTTGTTTTGGCTCTTAACTCTGACAGCAGGATGAAACCTGGATTGAAAGGTGGATTTTTTTTTGTTCCTCTTTCACACAAAAAAAAAACAAAAAACCTGCAAACAAACCCCAAAACCAAACAAACCGAACCCGTCCTCCTCCGTGTTGCACAAGCGTGTCAAGTGTGTGTTTTGCTCTTTCCTGCCCCGGAGTCGGCAAAAATCGAACCTTCAGGTCAAGTTTCTTTCTTTTCTTTTCAGGTCAAATTTCTTGTTTTTCTTTCTTTTTTTTTTTTTTTTTTTTTTTTTTTTTAAAGTGCAGCTTCATCGTTTGTTTCAGAGAAACTCTGCTTTGAACTTTCATGCTTCGGTTCACCAGGTGACCGGTTCGGCCCCGCCTTCCTGCTCGAATCGGCCAATCCTGCAGGAACAGACGAGTTTTGACAGGCCGGGAAAGGAACAGCCATCCTGAGACTCTCCGAGTCCACCGACAGACATTCTGGACGCTCTCTGTTCCCGGTTTAATTCCCTCTTTATCAATCGAGCTGTAAAAGATCAAACGTACACTTTTCCTCATACCTAACGAGTAAAAGAATCCTAGAACCTCCAGTTTAGGACTTTTTTTGTCTACGAAGACAAAGTCTGTTTAACGGTTATGGAAGGAGTCTCCAGTGTCAGCGCCGTAGCTTTCTGACAGCTTCGGGAAGGTGGGTTTATGAGGAGTTTACGCTAACTACGTGACGCGCTGCATTCTTTCGTCTCGTCAACTTCGAGAAAGTGTCCGATCTTTTCCCAGCTTTAAATGTTAACTTTCAAAGTATACAGATAAAGTGACGAAATGATTAGGGGGAAAAACAAGGGGGAAAAAAAACCATTACAATAACCTGGTTTCATATATTTAGTTGAAGCACCTTTTTTATGTTATTACAGCGCCATCTTGAGTTGGCGATATTTTTTCATATTCTAGACCCATCAGATTGTGAGGGCATCTCCTGTGCACAGCCTGTTTCAGGTCACCACACAGATTTTTAGTTGGATTCAGGTCTGGGCTCGGGCTTGTTCAGGTTAAGACGTTCCTTTGTTGATTTGGACGCATGCGTCGGGTCGTTGTCGTGCTGAAAGGTGAAATTCCTTTTCATCTCCAGCTTACTAGCAGACATCTGCAGGTTTTGCACTAAAATCGACTGGTAAAAGCTCCAGTCCTGGCTGAAGAAAAGCGGCCGTTAAGCACGATCCTGCCACCACCGTGCTTCACCGTAGGTACGGTGATCTTTTGGTGATGTACCATTTCTTGCACCAAACAAACCTTTTGGAAATATGGAATTATTAAACCTTTTGGAATTGTTCTCATTAAACCGCAACACATTCTGCCACATGGTTTGGGGTGATTTCGTCGGACGTGGATGTTTTTTTTTCGCGAGAAAGGGCATGTGAAGAACATTAGAGATCGTTGTCACATGCAGAGAGTAATCAATACTCATCAGATGTTCCTGCAGCTCCTTTAATGCTTCCGTTGGTCTCTCAGAAGCCTCCCTGGTACGTTTGTGCCATGTCCTTTTGTACATTTCAGAGGGACGTCCTGTTCTTGGTGATGTCACTGTAGTGCTCCGTTTTCTCCACTTGTTGATGATGGTCTTCACGGTGTTCCATGGTACATCTAATGTTTTGGAAATTCTTTTATGCACCTCTTCTGAGCGATATCTTTCAGCAAGTGAGATACCGTACATGCTTCGTAAGCTCTTTGTGGACCACGGCTTCAGCACTCAGATCAAACCAGAAGAAGATCCTACAGCAACAGCTGGTCTTTATTTGGGGTTAATCGGAATCATTTCATTGATGACGGCTATATTACTGATAATTACTTTTTTGAAGTTTGAATTTGATTGGTTCATTCTGAACACAGCCACGCCCCCTAGTTATAAAAGGGTGTGCACACTTAGGCATGCAGGCTATTGTTAACTATTCCCATAAAATGCTTCTGATTGTTTTTCACCTAATTATATATATATGTATGTGTGTATATATATATATATATATATATATATATATATATATATATATATATATATATATATATATACTTTATTTATTTATTTATTTATTTTTATTTTTTTAACGGACGTCCCCTGACCTTTCTCTCACCTCCTGGCTGTGTGTGTGTGTGTGTGTGTGTGTGTGTGTGTGAAAGTGTTTTTTTTTGTGGTCCATCAGTGTGTGTGTGTGTGTGTGTGTGTGTGTGTGTGTGTGTGTGTGTGTGTGTGTGTGGGGGGGGGGGGGGGGGGCATAATGCTTTAACCGCGTCGACTAGACGATTCCACAGGAACGGCTCGCTCTCGTGATGTTCTGACGGCTCTGACCGAGTTTATGAGCCGACACGCAGTGTTAATGTTTCTCCACATTGCAGAACTCGTAAAAGTTCAGTTAGCGGTTGATGCTAAGTGTAATTACAGTGTGGTGTCAGTCAAACAGAGTCTTTTCTTTTTAATCTCATAACACGCCTGTGAGAAATGTCGATATTCTTGACTTTTTGCCAATTCTATATGTTCAGTACATGAAGCTCCGCCTCTCTTAACTAAGATCGGCCCTGTTTCCTGTAGTGGAAGTGCGCCAAATGTTCCCAAGTTCCTATAAAGGTTCCTCTACTCGACAGACTAACCATTGCACTGCTCTTACTGGTCCTAGCTAGTATTGGCTAACTAACTAACCTAGCTTGCTCTCTAGATTTGCGTTATTATTATTATTATTATTATTATTATTATTATTATTATCAGTAATGCAGATTTATGTTTTACTGAATTCCTATAAAGGTTCCGCTACTTGATACACTCGTACTCATTAAATGACACATAAAAAAATGATTACGCTTGTGTCTACATGATCAGTGCTTCTCAATTTCTTCTGTATCTATATCTGTATCACAATTAAATGTGAATGTCGAAGACGTGTTGAAGAAAAAAAATACATCTCGGAAGGAAGTAGCAGAGATCCTTGGTGCCTCTAGTACACTTAGCTTACTTTGCTAACCCAAGCTAGCTCGAAGCCAAGCACATGACCTGTAAATCCAACGTAAATACATTTTAAACAAAAACGCTTATCCAGAAGTGACATCCGTAAGCTAACAGTCGATAGACGTCAACAGGAGACGAACTACGAGCGACTTGTCACTTGATAGTTGACGTAGCGTCGGATTTCCGAATTTGGCCAACTGGTGAACATATTGACACACAGATGCGAGTGAACGCAGCACACACCTCCGCAAACCCGTCACGCATCCTGAAACGTATCCCCGAGTGCTTTTAAACTGTTCAGAACGAGCCTACATTTCTACATCTGTCCCAGTCCTCGAGTACGTCTCTGACAGGCTCCTTTGTAGCTACAAATAGCCCGCTCATAACTCTCAGACCCTGGTGGAGCGTTAATTCTTCGGGGGCCGTTCCCCGGTGGATTGTGGTGTGACAGTGATGTAGTGGCTGCTGGAGAAAACGCCGGAGCGGTAGAGCAGCACAGCGAGGCTCGTTTTTCAGATCCCCAAATCGCCTCCTGTCACGGGGCATTGTGCTGCGTCTCGCAGAGCTTCGGTGACTAATGAGCATCTGAGAAACTGATGTATGAGGCATAACGCGCGTCTCGAGACCCTTCTGTGATCCCACGAGACGTTTCGTGATCCTGCGTTTCTGTGATCGCGGCGCGATTTCTGAGGGGGAGCAAAACCGATTAAATAAGGACACGATGATGTCATCGAGATCTCAGCCTTCACACACTGTAGAGTTTCAACTTTTTTTTTTGTCAGTATGCTAGCGTGAAGCTTTTATAATTTTCTATACAGTATAACTCATTTAAAGGAAAGAAGTGCTGCTGTGTTTATTGTTCATGCTGTGAGCGGCCATTTTGATTTGACGTCAGTCGCCGATTGATTTCTTTTTTGTCCCCCCACAGGAAAGGTCAGAAATTACGACCTTTAGCTGAATGCATCATTACTTTCATGTGAGCGGTCAGATATGGAGCTCACGGGACAAAGAAAAACCGCGTTTATTAACACGAGCGCACGGCACTGTGTGACGCGTTTACAGCACTCATCGTTGGTAAACGCCTGGTCACGGTCACGGTGGATTAAATCGCGCTACTAGCTTTTTTATATTTTGGGAAATAGAACCGAATCCATCTGTTAGAATACATCATGGGCAGGTACAAACGAAAATAACAAAATGAGGGGCATTAAAACCACAACTCTAGTTCAATATTATAAACTGGAGTGATGTAGCTGCGGTTGAGGAACACCACTATGACGTACCAATGACACTCGCGAACACGGGAAACGGACACGGGGACTAACACACTGATGCGATAAAGGCTGCGCAATCAGCTTTCCAGCTCTCTCCCTTTTCACCCCGCTATTTAAGGGTTTGTAATTCGGAAATCCACGGCTTCCTAACCCTGTAGGATTTTCCCCTGTCGCACGTCGCCGATCCCACCCTGCAGGAAAAGCATCACAGGCAGAGTTCTTGATTTCTCAGATAATTAAAAAAAAATAAAAATGTTTTTATCCATGATGTTTCCAGGCCCACCTTTACTCTTATCTTTCCCAAAGAGAACATAAAACGGGTGTCAACGGCTCGAAAGACTATTTCAGTCTTTTATAAACGACCGTCTAAAAACGTCGAGCCGAAACGTGAAACTCGGCTCACGAAAAGTAAAAGGCACCTTCGAAAGATACTTGAAAAAGAGATCTAAATGAATTCCCGGTGGATTAAAGCCATTCCTTTTTTCGCCGACGTTCCGTAAACGCGTTACACGAGCTATACTAGACTTCGCTTAGCGACTTATTTATAGTTACATTTAACGAGTTAGACCGTCTTCTCACTTACGTTATAAAATCTCATTTATAAATTCTCATCGCATCAAAGCCAATAAAAAGTGTAGCCTCTATTCTACAATCCTCCAGCTGGTCCATACGGACCATCCCGATGGAAATGGAGCTCCATTATTTCAGGGATCTCCCCAGTACATCCAGGTGGGAGTGATGGAACATCCCAAACACCATGTTTCCTTTTCATTTACAAACACCAGCCATTTCAAAGCGCTCTCATTATTATTATTATTATTATTATTATTATTATTATTATATTTTTTTACGTCTGTGAGCGGCATTAAAGGCTTGTTAAAAGGAGTCCCCGATGACCCACGATGCTCCTCTCCCACGCTGAACGTCGCTGTGGTCAGACGCTGCTGCAATCCAGATGTGTTTAAAAGCTTGATAATAAGCAGCCTCTGGTTTCTCGCCGCTCTCTCCTCGGCCTCTAACAGCATGTAAGCACTTACTAATTTAGAATATAATATCACGTTTGCGAGCCCTGAAAGTAGGCCGAGTTTACATCGTAAAAGCATGCTCATTATGATTTTTTTTTTCCCCCCACCTTGTCGAAGACTAAGCAATAAATTGTTTCGCATACGAGTGGCAAAGACACGCATGGTCAGAACTGGTGATGTGTAGTCAGAGAGAGACCACATGAAAACTAAAACACGGTGGTTTGGGTTTCCACAGCATCTCCCAAAGTCAGACTGAGGACTAATCGCGGCTTCCATACGGAGCGCGTCTGATGTCGGTGGGTTTTTTGGTGAAATTCAAACCTGGTGTTAAATACGAGTCGACCCCCGACGACTCTGTCATCTGAACCGGCCGTACACGTGTACCTGTGAAAGGAAAACTCGACTCAGACGTCTGCCACTTCAGTGTGAAACCACATGAACGACTACAATTCACTCCGGAATTATCGTAGTACTCGCCCTCGTGTTTTGATCCCTGGTTACGAAGTTTGTACTTAAAACATCCTCTATAGAAATGAATTCTCGAGAAGGCGATACGCCATAATGACACGTTTTCTAGCTTTTGTGCGTCGTAAAGTTTGAGGAAGATCAAGAAGGCGGAAAAAAAAAAACAACCCTTCGGTCGGAGGTGTGCTTGAAGTCAAATTTTCTAACGGTGAACATTTCCAACTATTTATTCGTGGAAAAAAAAGACACGCTTTTATACGTAGATAATTACAGCGTGACTCACGGGAACCTAAAACGGATTGGATGTCCTCGTAAAATCAAATCAAAGAAAGTCAAAACTAGAGGAGACAAGAAGAGGTGTCTCGAATAGACAAAAAAAACTAACAAACGATGGACTTCACCGTTATTCGCCAAACAAAAAGTACGAATTCTGGATTCTGATTGGTCGAACAGGCGGGCGGAAATCATGAAGACTGTAACGTTTTCATTCTGATGCTAGCAGACGCGTGACATTTTTCGTTATTTTGTTGGAATGACGTCAGATTTGACATCGTGGATACGTTCTCCAGCTAGCTTGTGTGGATTTCTCCTACGTCTGCATGGACGAGGTATTTTCGTAGGCCGACCCGGAAGTCAGCATCACCCCGCTTCCCTCGACAAAAATCCAATAGGATGTTTCCATTGGCGTTTGGATTATCGCAGAAAATAAACTCTGTGACCAACAACAGTTTAATGATTCTTATACGCTTCGTTCATCTAGATGCTCTTCACACGCGCACACAACTTTGATGGATTTTGAACCCTAGATACGATCACCAGAAGTGATCTACACCGTAGTCACATGACTTCAACGTCTCCACGACAACTCTTTCAATCTTCATTTAAAAGACACTACAGTTAGAAAATCCTATAAACTGATAACGTTTCGTAGAAAGTTTGAGTTGGAATAGTTTGTGAGAGCGCGAGTACAAACACAACGAGGCTGTAGTAGACGAGTTTCCTGTTCGGCGTGATGACGTTTAACGGCCCCGACAACTTCTGTAGTCTCATTTAGCCACTTGTTAGCAACCACCTTTTTCAATTCACGTGAAAACGTAATAAAATCACGAGTGAGGTATTCCTGATGTATTTTATGTCGCAGAATAAAACGTGAAAATATCTTGAGCTTGTGTTAAACGCAGACCGTATTTCAGGCACTTAATAAAAAACCCATGGACTTCGGGACCATGGAACCGGACGTGCTAAAAAGCTAACTTGTTTCCGGGTTTTCGGATTCGTTCCTTTAGCACTCTACATTGAACATAGCATTCCATAATTGTATTTTATTCTAACATGTGATCATAAGATACATTACTGCAAGTTCGCCAAAATAAACAGTATTTCTGATGAATGGTTAATGACTGATACTTAACAGATAGAAGAATTTGCTCTCTCTTTCTCTCTCTCTCTCTCTCTCTCTCTCTCACACACACACACACACACACACACACACACACACACACACAGACCATGGGAGACACAGTGTATAATTTTCAAATGTAAATAACAGGGTCAGTCTTGGCTTTTGATGATAAATACACAGGAACTCCCTATTATTAGTAAATTGAAATTACAGTGGAGTTTTGCATGTAACTTTTATTCCCAACCAGTAAACCGTCCACCCAGGTTCTGGTTCTGCGGATTAAAATACAACAACCGTAACACAGAACCACGCACCAGCAGTGTGCATCATTTCTTGGTTTTCTAAAAAGCTCATTTTTAATATAATTTACAATATTATTGTAGCTTATAGTAGTCTAAACTGAACATTAGCTGTATAATGTTAGCTATAAATGTTAGCTGTGATATTAGCTGTATAATTTTAGCCATAATGTTAGGTATAATGTTAACTATGACGTTAGCTATAATGTTAACTATAATGTTAGCTGTGATATTAGCTGTATAATGTTAGCCATAATGTTAGGTATAATGTTAACTATGACGTTAGCTATAATGTTAACTATAATGTTAGCTGTGATATTAGCTGTATAATGTTAGCCATAATGTTAGGTATAATGTTAACTATGACGTTAGCTATAATGTTAACTATAATGTTAGCTGTGATATTAGCTGTATAATGTTAGCTGTGATATTAGCTGTATAATGTTAGCTGTACTGTGAGGTATAACGTTAACTATGATGTTAACTATAATGTTAGCTGTGATATTAGCTGTATAATGTTAGCTGTACTGTGAGGTATAACGTTAACTATGATGTTAACTATAATGTTAGCTGTGATATTAGCTGTATAATGTTAGCTGTACTGTGAGGTATAACGTTAACTATGACGTTAGCTATAATGTTAACTATAATGTTAGCTGTGATATTAGCTGTATAATGTTAGCTGTACTGTGAGGTATAATGTTAACTATGACATTAACTATAATGTTAGCTGTGCTATTAGCTGTATAATGTTAGCTGTACTGTGAGGTATAACGTTAACTGTGACGGTAACTATAATGTTAGCTGTGATATTAGCTGTATAATGTTAGCTGTACTGTGAGGTATAACGTTAACTATGAGGTTAGCTAAAATGTTAACTATAATGTTAGCTGTGATAGCTGTATAATGTTAGCTGTACTGTGAGGTATAACGTTAACTGTGACGTTAACTATAATGTTAGCTGTGATATTAGCTGTATAATGTTAGCTGTGATATTAGCTGTGATATTAGCTGCATAATGTTAGCTGCGATATTAGCTGTATAATGTTAACTGTGATATTAGCTGTATAATGTTAGCTGTGATATTAGCTGGATAATGTTAGTTGTGATATTAGCTGTATAATGTTAGCCATAATGTTAGGTATAACGTTAACTATGATGTTAGCTATAATGTTAACTATAATGTTAGCTGTGATATTAGCTGTATAATGCTAGCTGTGATATTAGCTGTATAATGTTATCTGTACTTTGAGGTTTAACGTTAACTATGATGTTAACTATAATGTTAGCTGTGATATTAGCTGAATAATGTTAGCTGTGAAATTAACTGTATAATGTCAGCTGTGATATTAGCTGTATAATGTTAGCCATAATGTTAGGTTTAACGTTAACTATGACGTTAGCTATAATGTTAACTATAATGTTAGCTGTGATATTAGCTGAATAATGTTAGCTGTGATATTAACTGTACAATGTCAGCTGTGATATTAGCTGTATAATGTTAGCCATAATGTTAGGTATAACGTTAACTATGACGTTAGCCATAATGTTAACTATAATGTTAGCTGTGATATTAGATGTATAATGTTTGATGTAAAGTTTGCGAAAGAGCATAAGCTAACAGTCAACAGTAGCCGACCCACAACTTGTGTTTCAGGTTTAATATAGTACCTGTTAACTGAAACTACTGAAACTAAATGATCAGTTGTTTTAGTTGGTTTTTGCCACTTATTTGATCCAATTTATTTAATTTTAAATCCTTAATATTTACCCTAGCAGAGCGGATTTCTTTCTTTCTTTCTTTATTTTTAAAAACGCTTACAGTAGCTATGGGTAACATGTGCTGAGTTGGAAACGTTTGAGACAGATCTTTTTTGATATTACAAAATATTTGAACCGCACAATGAATTCATTTGCATTCAATCACATGAATAAAGTTTCTATTTTTTGTCCGGCCGCAGCATTCACACACCCCTCCTTCAGCGCACCGTCTCGGTTTGGATCAAATGACTACGTTGAGTTTTTGCTGTGCAGTCATGCAGTAAACGCGGCTGTTCATGACATTTTGACGTGAGCTTCAGAAGCTCTGTGCCGTGTTAATTGCCCCGAGGGTGAGGATGAAGAGGGTCTGTTGTCTTTTTGATCCAGTGACCCACGACTCCGTAACAATCTGCCATCGCTTGCGAGTGTTTTCACAAACTGGGGTGTGTTTACTTTCCCACTTGAACCACCAACATGGGCTGTTCATTAGGCAGTGGTTGTTTTGGTGTCACTGATGAGTCCAGGCCATCTTTTTAAGATTTTAAATAACTAAAATAAATGACGATGATAATAATAATCGACAAAATCACGACTGAAACGTTGAGAAAGCTTTTTGAAACGTGGGAAACCAATGAGAAACAGGTCACCATGACAACCCTACTGTAAACAGTCTTACAGGTTAGTGCGGGGTGATGCGATTGGTTATCGATATATAATCATTATTTTTTAGCTGTCAATCAGCCCTAGTTTCTAGTGAAGCAAGTTTTCAGCTGAATCGTACGAGACGTACGAGCATCAGCAGTAGACCAGAAAAAACGTGTGGTGATGCGATTTGACGCCGCAGACTCATTTGACAGAGTTTTCCCGATTGATTGAACCGATTTGGCCTCATTATGTTTCTTCTTTGACTTTACGGACGCATGACTTGCCTTGTTAGCCATTTAAGTGAGGAATGCCTGGAATGACACTCCCTCTTTTGATCTTTATGTCTGGACTATGATCGGCATTTTCGTGTTTTGACTGAGCTCTAAAGCGAAGTCTAGTCTGAAACAAAACAGTTTCCCTCAGGGATCAATAAAGTTCTTTCTTTCTCTCTCTCTCTCTCTCTCTCTCTCTCTCTATCTATCTACAACCAGGTCTGATCTGTAGTTTATTTCTCTCCGTTCTCTACCCTCGGGTCTGATCTGTAGTTTATTTCTCTCCGTTCTCTACCCTCGGGTCTGATCTGTAGTTTATTTCTCTCCGTTCTCTACACTCGGGTCTGATCTGTAGTTTATTTCTCTCCGTTCTCTACACTCGGGTCTGATCTGTAGTTTATTTCTCTCCGTTCTCTACACTCGGGTCTGATCTGTAGTTTATTTGTCTCTGTTCTCTACAGTCAGGTCTAATCCGGATGTCGAGTGAAGAGTTCTTCATCACCCCTCTACCCAATCATTTGGCATTGGAGCACAACTACAGCGCCCCCGCAGGACACCATCCACACGTCATTTACAAACGCTCAGCAGAACGGCGCGTCCACGGGGACAGAACTCATAGATCAGGCCAACATCGCCACCAACATCACCATCGTCATGACTACCAGCACGGGAGGTTTCAGAGGCAACACTTCTGTGGGCGCCGCAAGCAATGTATGTAAGGACACTTTCTCCTTTTTCTATTTTGCTCCAGCTGCAGAAGGAATCGCTGACACCATCTTTGACTAGCTAAGAGAACGTACGGTTGTTGAATACAGAGTGAAACGGGATCAGACTCCTGGTTCAGGAATATTGGTGTGAAAAAAAACGGTTAGGCCAAACGTGATTGAAGTTTGAGTACCTGTGTTTACCTGTGCACTGGAGATGCAAGGCTAAACATGTTATCAATGCTGATCTCACCCCAAATCATCTCTATTACATCACTACTACATCACTGGGAAAGTATCCTGTCTGTCTACCTGTCTGCCTGCCTTCCTGTCCACTTGTCTGTCCGGCTGCCAGTCTGTGACTTTTCTCTCTCTAACTTTGCTACTCTGTCTGTTTGACTGTCTGTCTATGTGAATGCGTTTGTCTGTCTGTCTGATTGTCTGTCTGCATCTGGTTGTACACTCTATGGCTGCCCTTATAACATTCCAGTGTTCAAGCGGTCTGTGTCTCTCTGTCTGCCTGCCTGTCTCTCTGCCCATGTCAGACCTCCATTAGTCTCACAGGTAACGGAGCAGACGCTGGACATGGCATGTTTGAAGGCGTGTTTGAAGTCACTGTGAATTCAGAGGAGAACTTTATAATCAGCATGTCTGTGATGGCGTTCAATCGACCCAGTCAAAGTCATGTGACTTAAAAAAACGTATTTCCACTTATCTGAGGATCTTCAGCACTTCTTCTCAGTGGGACTGTCTCCTCATTCAGTAGATGAATCAACGAATGAAAGGAAACAGCTGCTGAAGTGAATATGTCCTAAAGTGAATATTTCCTGTTTGCTCGATCCAGCACTGAGCAGCGGAGTTCATTTTCTCTGTCTGTCTGCGTCTCTATTATATATTAGGATATTCAGCTACATATCTGTCTGTCTGCCTCTCTATCTGTCTGCCTGTCTGTCTTTGTCTCTGTTAGTCTTTCTGTCTATCTGCTAAGCTACTTTTCTCTTTTTGGAATTGTCTGTTCATCTTTCTATCCGTATTGCTGTCTATATCAGTCTTTCTTCCAGTATGTGTATCTGTCTGTCTTTCTATAACTGTCTGTCTGACATTGTGGGTCTACCTGTGTCTTTCTGCCTCGAGCTGTCTGTTTTTCTCTCTGTCTGTCTTTCTGTGTGTGTCTGTCTGTCTATCTCCATCTATCTGTCACTTTTCTCTTTTTGGCATTGTCTCCCTTTTTCTCTCTATCTGTCTGTCTCTTTCCTTAAATCAGATTGTCTCTTGCTCTGTCTATGTGTCTATTTATTTATCTCTCTCTCTCTCTCTCTCTCTCTCTCTCTGTTTGTCGGTCTTTCCCGGAGTACAGACACTCCTAAGCCCCCTGCAGAGGATCACTTCGTAATGCCTGACGAGTTTGAGTCTGCGGGTCGTGTAAAACGATCACTCATCTCATCTAATAAAGTCGGAGCTCTGAATGTGGAAACTCTGGTGGTGGCTGACAGGAAGATGGTGGAGACACACGGACAGGAAAACGTCACCACCTACATCCTCACCATCATGAACATGGTGAGAGGAGACCAGCCTTCATCTCCATCTCTCCCTCTGTCTCTCTCACACACACACACACACACACACACACACAGGAATGAAGATGTTGTGTAAAGTGTGTGTGTGTGTGTGTGCGTGCGTGTGTGTGTGTTTTAATCAGGTCTCCAGCCTGTTTAAAGACGGCACCATCGGGACAGATATCAACATTGTGGTGGTCAGCCTCCTCCTGCTGGAGCAAGAGCCAGTAAGATGGAGTTCATTAGAGTTTTTGTGTTTGTGATGATGGAAGATCGTCTTCTTTTCATCGTATCTCGCAGAGATCTGTGGCTTGGTGAAAAAAAACGCCGAGTGTGGATCTGCTTGTAGCTTCACGGTTCAGCAGTACAAAGAATTGTTTTTTATTTTGTGCGGATTAAAGATAAGCTCTCCAGAAAAGCGTCTGTATTTTTACTTTTCTGCTGTTTGCTATAGACAGTCTGTCTGTCTGTGTATGTCGGTCTCCCTCTGTCTGTCTCTTTGTCTGTCTATCTGTCTGTCTGTCTGTATATGTCGGTCTCTGTCTGTCTCTTTGTCTGTCTGTCTGTCTGTATATGTCGGTCTCTGTCTGTCTGTTTGTCTGTCTGTCTGTATATGTCGGTCTCCCTCTGTCTGTCTCTTTGTCTGTCTGTCTGTCTGTATATGTCGGTCTCCTTCTGTCTGTCTCTTTGTCTGTCTGTCTGTATATGTCGGTCTCCCTCTGTCTGTTTCTTTGCCTGTCTGTCTGTGTATGTCGGTCTCCTTCTGTCTGTCTCTTTGTCTGTCTGTCTGTCTGTATATGTCGGTCTCCCTCTCTCTGTTTCTTTGCCTGTCTGTCTGTGTATGTCGGACTCTCTCTGTCTGTCTCTTTGCCTGTCTGTCTGTATATGTCGGTCTCCTTCTGTCTGTCTCTTTGCCTGTCTGTCTGTCTCTTTGTCTGTCTGTATATGTCGGTCTCCCTCTCTGTGTTTCTGTCTTCCTCTCTCCCTCTGTCTCTGCCTGTCTGTCTGTCTGTGTCTCTTTTACCCCCTCTGTCTGTCTCCTTACAGAACATAAATATTTGAAAGGTTTTGTTTATAATGCGCTGCTATATCGATGTTCTGCAAAAAAAAATCAGCTTTTTCAAAAATCATCACAGATGCGTAATTATAATAAGCCACGCCTTGTTTCCTGCTTTTAGAGGAAAACGCTTACATAAATCCATATGGGAGAGAATTCCTTTGCTCTTGATGATAAAATTCTTTTTATAGTCATTACAAAAACTGGAAAAAAAACCCTGATAGGGTTAATGAAGCTTTTTCATCTTTCTATTTTATTCACTAATCTCCATCTAATCATTTCTCTCTCTGTCTCTCTCTGTGTGTGGTTTAGCTGGGTCTCTCCATCTCTCACCACGCTGATCAGACCCTGAACAGTTTCTGTCAGTGGCAGTCGGGGCTGATGGGTAAAAATGGCAAGAGACACGATCATGCTGTTCTCCTCACAGGCCTCGATATCTGCTCCTGGAAGAATGAACCATGTGACACGCTGGGTAAACAGTTAGGAACACAAACTAACGCACCATTTCTACCACAAAGTCAATCGGTCTGACTCCGCCCCTGTCTCCGCCCTGTAGGTTTCGCCCCCATCAGTGGGATGTGCAGTAAATATCGCAGCTGCACCATAAACGAAGACACCGGGCTGGGCCTCGCCTTCACCATCGCACATGAGTCAGGGCACAAGTACGTTTTCACACACACACACACACACAGTACTAATAAAGGGGTGTGGCTTATGTCTGAGTCTTCTAGTAAATTGGAAGACGGCCTCTGCCTGAGAGTCCTAGTAAATGGGGAGTGGCCTCTGTTTGAGTCCTAGTAAGGGGGTGTGGCCTCTGTGCCAGAGAGTCATGGTAAAGGAGGTGTAGCCACTGTGCCTGAGAATCTCTAAAAAGGCGTGGCTTTTACCAGGCGTTCATTTCGGCAAATAAGAAAAATAACAAAATCACAAGTAGATTAAATGAGTCTGAATCAGATTTAATTAAAAAACACCACCGTTTAAAATCTCTTAGATTAGACACACGGGCTGCAGAATGAATCCAGAACTGTATGAACACATGCATCATTACCTCATCATCCTCACACTGGAGAGTAAAGCTACAGCAGCACCGCAGGCTTCAGGCTTCTGTTTGTGTTTATGCGTCTCCAGTGAGATGATAGGAAGTGTGTATCTGACAGGAGATTACAGGAGATTCGTTCCCCTCGGAGGTTGTCAGGACCTCAGAGCGAACGGCACTGAGGTCCATCACTCCATGCTGCTGGCGTAATCACGTCGCTCTGATAAAAGGAGCCGTTTTAGGAATGTCTAGAATAGCTTCAGGGCAATAATGAAAGTCCATCATCTTAAAACTGTTTCGCGCTGACAAGCTGAGCTGACGTGATTTCATATTTCACTTGTTACGGACGTGCAGGTGTAACGTGAGGAGGTACACTTGGAACAAATGTAGTTTAGCAAAACACGAGGATGAACACAAGGGTGGACCCATGTGTATTGATAGTGGATGTTATTTATTTTACTATTGTGTAAAGAAAGGGAAAGAAATCGATTTCGTAAAATATGGAGTGCCTCAGGGACGGGTTATAGGTCCGATTACATGCCAGAAAGATGTTTTATTTTTCTCTCACATTTCCAATAACATTCATTCATTTGTGCTTTTCATTTCTCTTCGGTACCGGTTTTATTCTTTATCTAGGTTCACTGTGCTCCAAATTATTTATTGGTTTATATAAATAAAAAACAAACAAACAAACAACCAAACTATTTTCAGCGGATACAAAGAGAAATACTGATAAGAGCTGGTGGAAGTGGGATTCAATATAAACGGTTGTTTTTGTCCACTCTCTAATGCAGCAAAATGGTGACGCCAGTAATGAGTGAGCAAGGCAGAAAAATAATAGCACCCAGGAAGGATCTTACCTTTATTACCTTAAACACTGATTATGTTCAAGATGACAGATTAAATGTATGATGTGAGTGAAGAGAAAATCGAGAGCGGGGCGGACTTAGCAGTAGGCAAAGGTAGGCAACTGTAATATTTTTATGATGTTTATGTTCACTGTCAGTGATTTTTATGGGATAGAGTTTAAGTACGAAGGGCTTTAGTCCTTCCGGGTCCAAAAAAAAACCCCAAAACATTTTAAGGCTTAGTAGTTTTTAAATAAAAACAATATCAGATGAGTACTGATATTGGATGATACTCAGGGTTTTGGTATCTGTATCGGAAAAGAAAAAGTGGTATCGCACCATCTCTAATTCTTGAACCATGTTTGAACCGACTACACTATGAATTCATCCATTATTTAATTTGAAAAAAATATTCCTTAACTTTGGACAAAAAACACCCATATTTTAATAATAATAATAATAATAATAATAATAATAATAATAATAATAATAATAATAATTAACACCTGCAGCAACTAATTGTTCCAACAGCAACATCAAAATGAGGAGGAAAAAAAAGTGTGTATCTGTCTCACCTGATCTCTCGCTCGGTCTCAGTTTCGGGATGATCCACGACGGAGAGGGAAACCCCTGCAGGAAGGCGGAGGGGAACATCATGTCTCCGACTCTGGCGGGGAATAACGGCGTGTTCTCCTGGTCGTCCTGCAGTCGCCAGTACCTCAACCGCTTCCTTGGGTAAAAGTGACATTCCCCACACACACACACACACACACACACACACACACACGAATTAACACAAGGAGATGTTATGTTATGCATCTGTACGGGTGTGGTGTTCACAGCACTGCTCAGGCCTCGTGTTTGGTGGACGAACCGAAGCTGATTGGTCAGTATAAATACCCCGAGCAGCTCCCGGGGCAGATCTACGACGCGGACACGCAGTGCAAGTGGCAGTTCGGCTCCAAGGCCAAGACCTGCAGACTCGACTTCATCAAGGTAACATCTGATAAACATAACGCCGTGTCACTAACGTACAGCCAAGACGTCTGTGGTCCTTTTTTTTCCATGTCAGCTTGATTTGCAGAGTTTTATTTAAAAACGCGCTGGGTGAAATCATCTCTCTCTCTGTAGTCTCGCTAACGGCGGCGGCGTTCATCGTCCTCAGGGCTAACACGCACTTCGATCCGTGCTCGGAGCCAAAATCCCAGAGACGGCTCCCACGTAGCGGGCCAACAGAGGACCCGCTGGCTTCCTCCATCACACGATTCACACATTCACATGTAAATGTCGAGTGGTTTAACACTGAGGCGCTGTGTAAAGTCTTGGGAAGCGGATCGGCGTGGGTTATTTTGCAGGATTAGCCGCTACGCTACAGCCTCTTTCTTTCAAGGCCTTTGTGTGGTGGGTTTTTTTTTTTTTTTTTGGAAGCCGACTTCCCAGGAAAGCAGCTGTACATCTTAATTTAGTGAGATTGTGGCCGGTGATGCCCAGCCCTATTGTTTTCTTTTTCCCGCAGAGTTGAGTGTCCTCGTCACGTAGCGGCCGGGGGAGTAATTAGCGGTGCTAACAACACTGGATTAGCGTGTGTGGGATGGTTTCAGGATGCTAGGAATGTTTACACGGACACTTTCTTTCTTCCAATTATGGAAAAAAGATGTGAGTTAGATAAACAAATAAATTCCTATTTCATTTATCTTTTTCCCATACTAGTGTCTACATTTGAACTAAAAACAGACGAGCAGGTGCTTTTTTTCCCGCCCAGGCGTCTGATGATGGAGTAAACCCCAGTAAATACGCTCAGTCCAGTTTTAACTGCAGTTTTTGATCACTTGGATTTGCCTCTTTCTTATAAAGAGTATTCGTTCTCGGAGCTCTTTTGGTAGACAAAAAAAAAAACATTAAAATCTTTTCTCTTGAGGTTTTGGACAATTTTCAGCCAAAAATATTTATTTGATGGCATCCCTAACAAATCGAGTGATCTGATGTTAACGATGTATTTAATTAACGTTAACGACATCAGTAAACGTGATATACAAGAGCCCTGACCAAAACGTGTAATGTGCTAATGTAAGATATAGGAAAGGGGGCGGAGCTTGCAAGGGTTGCTAAGACAGGATTGCATCGTTTTAAAGTTCCAGCTGGTTTGTAAAGCTCTGATTGGTTAATGTTGAGGGTAGGGGTGGGGTATTTATTCATAATAAATATGGCTACAATCCCTCACTCGCTAGCTATGAACTTTTCTGTGTCAGATAAATTCAATTCAATTTAATTCTGTATAGCGCTAGGTTTAATGTGAGTGTTAATGTAAGTGTGTGTGTGTTTGTGTGTGTTTGTGTGTGTGTGATTTGTAGGACATCTGTAAGTCGTTATGGTGCCATCGGGTAGGGCATCGATGTGAGACCAAGTTCATGCCTGCTGCTGAGGGGACGGCATGCGGACCGGACATGGTGAGTGAGAGGGTGACCTCTGACGTCGTGCACAATTAACCAAAAGTTTTGGTACCCATCAGCCAAAGGCTAAAACAACCTACAGGAGGTAACAGCCTACTTGGGGGTGGGGCTAGTGGCACTGTTTGCTGTTGATCGAATTTTGTAATGTGTTACACCATAACCGAACACATTTAATGTAACTGTAAAGGGATAAATAGCACGACCTGTTCAAATACGTAATCCACGCGTCAAGTTTTACACTTCAGCCAAGCTTGTCCATTTAGGAGCCAATTACAAAATGAGGAATAGTGCGGATGTACACACTGTGGTTCTTCTGAATAAGCTAATAGCGAGCGACTCGCAGTGTGTGTGTGCGTGTGTGTGTGTGGGCTTGGCTCAACACTGTTCTCCAGATGACTCCGTCCCAATCCAACACACCCAAAGATCCCTCCACAGATACACAAAAGATCCCTCTACAATCCCCCCCCCTGTAATGTGGTTTTCAGAGCACACAAACCTGGTGTTAATATTTCAGAATTAAAAAAAAAAAATTTTACTGTCGTATACATTTTATCCTATAACATACTGTATTTATGTATTACTGTAGCTAAATAACGCTACAATATGCTATGATGCTAACTTTTGTCTGCTGGACATGGTTCAATCGTTGATGCGATGACGTTTTTGTTAGAAGACGTTTGTTTAAGATTTATGGAAGGAGTCTCCAGTGTCAGCGCTTTGTCAGGGCGTTTTGCAAAGTCTTCAGGACAGAGTGGTTATGCTTTTTGGTTTCTCTGGGTTTTTTTGAGAGAGAAGAGAGAGAAGAGAGAGAGAGGAGAGACAGAGAGAAGAGAGAGAGAGAGAGAAGAGAGAGAGAGAGAGAGAGGGAGAGAAGAGAGAGAGAGAGAAGAGAGAGAGGGAGAGAAGAGAGAGAGAGGGAGAGAGAAAAGGAGCGAGAGAGAAGAGAGAGAGAAAGAGAAGAGAGAGAGAGAGAGAGAGAGAAGAGAGAGAGGGAGAGAAGAGAGAGATACGAGAGAGAGATTGAAAGAGAGGGAGAAAGAGAGAGAAGAGAGTGAGAGATTGAAGGAGAGAGAGATGGAGAGAGAGATTCCACAACAATAAATCTTTAAACCATAAACTTGCTCAACACTGACGCTCATGTGTTATTCATTACTCCATGATGTCAGTTTTGTATCTCTCTGTGACATAGTTAAAATTTTCCAGATCAGTACACAGAATTGAAAAAAAGTTTACGTGATGTAATAAAACTGTGTTCGTTATCGTTTCAGTCAGTTCTGCGTTCTCATCCCTGCATAAAGTCGATGCTTTCTCTGACTCCTAGTTCATCGTGAAAAGAAATGCTGTGCTGCATCAAGTGCTATTTTATTACTAACGTGTACGTGGTCGAGCGATCTGCAGTGATCACATGACTAAGAACAATCATCACAAATCGGCTTCAGTGTGTTCGTGATACGTTAAAACAATCGAGCATGTGTGCGTAACCCGGCTCTGAACACGAGGAACTTTCCCAGCGTGAACACGGACGGAACGTGTGAGCTGATATCCTGTTCAAAATGTTCAAAATGTCCTCTGATTGTGGGTTCTGTTTTATTACCCACAATGCAGTGGTGTCGTAAGGGGCAGTGTGTGAAGTTCGGGGATCACGGGCCGAAGGCGGTTCACGGTCAGTGGTCAGATTGGTCCGATTGGTCGGATTGTTCCAGAAGCTGTGGGGGCGGAGTTATGTATCGGGAACGCTCTTGCAACAGCCCCAGGTACGAATATATGTATGTATTTTATTTATTTAATGAATTTGACGTAATTTAACGAATATAGAGCCAACAAAGCAAAAACGTATGAAATGTAAAAAGTTCTCAAAAGGTTATTATTTCGCGTCATATTTCTGTCTAAACGCCAGCACGAGGTTTTCACGCCCGACCGTATGCTGAAACACGTAAACAGAACCGAGGGAACATTACTCTTTCTTTTATTCATTAAAACGTACACACGAGCTTTATGAGGAGTAATATTTCATACACAGAGGTATTTAAAGTATTCGCCTGATCGCCGATCTTTCAGGAAGAGTCGTAAAAAAGTCCGTCAGGTTTTAATTACAGACGGAGGAGTTTTAATATTTAACATGGTGTTGACTTTTATACAACGGGATATAACTGCGTAGATCAGCGGCGTGTTTATTAAAACACATAAAAACACGGGGGATCGTCATCGCTCTTCGGATTTGATCTCAAACGCGCAAGAAAAACAACAATCCAGCGGCCGTAAATCTGAGAGACTTCTCACGGCGATTAAATAAAAGATATATTGTTTCATTTAATATTAAAGTTTCACAAACATCTGGAAAGTAAAGACGGAAACAAACTAAAGTTTTTTTCGTACACAGGAATTGTAATGAAAACTGTGATTGCTTGAATATTTAAATAAGTAACGAAATATATATATATATATATATATATATATATATATATATATATATATATATATAATATTTATTTATTTTTTTACATAAAATTTTTGTTTTATATTTTAGACACAAGTATTGTAGTTAAAAACTAGGGTTGATTTGATTAATGAAATAATATTTTTTAGTTCTCGGATATTGAGTGTACAGTATATTGTGTATGATCATGTACAATTATTATTATAAAAATTGTAAATTGTAAATTTCTGTAAATAATAAAATTTACAGAAATATAAAGTACATTTTCAAATCGTCTCATTCTTCTTCTTGTACATTGTAGCCACACGAAAAATTTTATAAAGAAAAGAATCGGTTGATTTGTTAAGCAATTAATTAATTTTATTAAATTTTTTTTTTTTTTTATAATGAAACATTTTTAATTTTAGACAGATGAGAAATCAATCAAAACTCTCTTATTAAATAACTGGTTGCCAGTGGTAAATATTAAGTATTCTGTATATTAAGTATTTCCTCAAATTGTGAAAAAAGAATACTTAATGACTCGTCTTTACATGACTTTATTTTTCTTATGTTAGACACAGGAACTGCAATAGATATAGCAATTCGTTCATTAATGATCAAATACGGAGTCTTTCTTGGATCTGTTTTTACATTTTAGGGACACAGGCACTGCAATAAATACAGCAGCTGATTGGTTAAAGGATTCATTAACTGGATAATTGTGTTATTATTTTTACAATTATTTTAGACACAAGAATTTAAAAAAAAAAAAAAAAAAAAAAAAACAGCGACTGATTTATGAAATAATAAAACACCGAGTAATTTAATCTCTAATATTTGCACATTTTATACACACAAGACCTGAAATTAAAACAGTAATAGATTTACTGGCTAAATAATTTATCATCAGTCAAATAAAAAAAGGATGAATTGAATCTTTTATTATTTTTCAATGTTTAAAAACATTTGAATAAATATTGAGTATGCTGTATATTGTTGTATGTATACACAGAAGAAAAGGAATGAAAACATCAATTGGTTCATGAATTAATAGTCTAATATTCAGTATTATCAAATATTGAGCGATGAATCTGATAACAATAGTAATAATAATAATAATATTGTAGACTCAGACCTTGTAATAAAAACAGCCACTGATTATTGATTATTTCTTCAATTGATTATCGAGTCATTGATTGAACGCTATACAGAGTTTACTGCATGCTCAGTATTTGAAATTTAATGAATGACGAATTGAAATCTAAAATGTATTTCTATTGTTTGTAAATATGTGTTGTGTTTTGTTCCTGAAGGCCGCAGCACAGCGGGAAGTTCTGCCAGGGTTCGAGTCGACTGTACCAGCTGTGTAGCACCGCGCCGTGTCAGCGAGACGCCGTGGATTTCAGAACGCAGCAGTGCGCCGAGTACAACAGCAAACCGTTCCGAGGCTGGTTTTATAAATGGAAACCTTACACCAAAGTGGACGGTAAGCACGGAGTTCACTGCACCGCCATGCCCGTTTCACTGCACCGCCACGCCCGTTTCACTGCACCGCCACGCCCGTTTCAGGCAGAGTTCACCGCACTGCCACGCCCGTTTCACTGCACCGCCACACCCGTTTCAGGCAGAGTTCACCGCACTGCCACGCGCGTTTCACTGCACTGCCACGCCCGTTTCACTGCACTGCCAAGCCCGTTTCAGGCAGAGTTCACCGCACTGCCACGCCCGTTTCACTGCACCGCCACACCCGTTTCAGGCAGAGTTCACCGCACTGCCACGCCCGTTTCACTGCACTGCCACGCCCGTTTCAGGCAGAGTTCACCGCACTGCCATGCCCGTTTCACTGTACTGCCACGCCCATTTCAGGCAGAGTTCACTGCACTGCCACGCCCATTTCACTGCACTGCCACGCCCATTTCATGCAGAGTTCACCGCACTGCGCCGCCCGTTTCACCGCCACCACACGCCCGTTTTCAGGCAGAGTTCACCGCACTGCCACGCCCGTTTCACTGCACCGCCACGCCTGTTTCATTGCACTGCCACGCCCATTTCAGGCAGAGTTCACCGCACTGCCACGCCCGTTTCACTGCACTGCCACGCCCGTTTCACTGCACTGCCACGCCCGTTTCAGGCAGAGTTCACCACACTGCCATGCCCGTTTCACTGCACTGCCACGCCCATTTCAGGCAGAGTTCACTGCACTGCCACGCCCGTTTCACTGCACTGCCACGCCCATTTCATGCAGAGTTCACCGCACTGCCACGCCCGTTTCACCGCACTGCCACGCCCGTTTTCAGGCAGAGTTCACCGCACTGCCACGCCCGTTTCACCGCACTGCCACGCCCGTTTTCAGGCAGAGTTCACCGCACTGCCACGCCCGTTTCATTGCACTGCCACGCCCGTTTCAGGCAGAGTTCACCGCACTGCCACGCCCGTTTCATTGCACTGCCACGCCCGTTTCAGGCAGAGTTCACCGCACCGCCAGCTTTTTAAACACGCTGCTTATATCCAATCTACCATTCTCTAGTTTACAAGAAGCTCCAGCGTGTGAGGTGAAGTTTATAAACCAAGGCACATGTTTTTGTCTGTGTGTGTGTTGCATCGTCATGGCGACCCTGTTTGTTTGGTGAAAAGTACATTTGTAGGTTGTGCCAATAGGTGAGCCCTAGCGCTGCTTCACTGCACCCGAGGCGTAATGAGTGTGATTTAGAGTTTAGACGTGTAGCCGCTCGCACTGACGGATTATTAAAGCAGCTTCAGGGAAGTGTTCTACCTCAAACACACACACACACACACACACACACACAGGAAACAGAGAGATGCATGTACGTTCCAGAGTTCACAGAATTCTCCATTCGGATTGGTCAGAAGGTGCTCATTAATAGTCTATAACAGCAGAAGTTTAGATTATTTAGTAATATCTTATCATTTCCATAGCGACAGCTCACTGATCGGTTTTCTGTGAAGAGCAAAGTGTTTACGTACTGTACAGTGACGTTCATGGAAGGAGTCTCCAGCGCCAGAGCTGAAGCTGTAACTTTAGGTTTTCCGACATCTTCAGCACTTCCGGATGGTACGAGTAACTTTCCTTCATCACACCACGCAGGAGTCGATTGTTTTCCCCGAACAGCAGCACACACACACATTATCTTTCCTTAAACGTGGAGAATAAAAGTTCTTTCTCCTCTGTAAAGCCTGATGAAAGTGCTGACGCTGTGTGATGGATAGTCCTGTCTTCACTTCCTGTCGATTACTCGTCTCTCGGACTCTTTCTTCACGAGAACGTTGAACGATGGATTCCGAAGCTTCCTTTCAGCTGACAGTTTGAAGTGCCTCATTCACCGCCCGCATGATGCTCGACGTGGTGTTGTTCGGTTTCCGTCGTGTTCGGTCGCGGCGCTGAAAACCGTTCCGGGCGGATCACTCGGAGGTTATTTCAGGTCATTTCTAAACCGTTTGAACTCCCTTGAAGCAGAATTGAAACATTACGTCAGCGTGGATTTTTCCTTCTTGTCAACTAAGTCATTCATTTTGGTATTAAAGTTGTCATGTGACTCATTTTTCCTCCTCCTCTTCCTCCTCTTCTTCTGCAGATGAAGATATCTGTAAGCTCTACTGTATCGCAGAGGACTTTGAGTTCTTCTTCGCCATGTCGAGCAAGGTGAAGGACGGCACGTCGTGCTCCGATCTCTCGCCGGACGTGTGTATCGACGGGATCTGTGAGGTACGGGTCAGAAAGTTCACGCTGGTTCATTCCAACGTTTCCACAACGTCCAGGTGAACACGCTGACCAGATCAGCAGCCGATACTCGACTGTACATCTAGACAAGATGATGTTAGAAGAACTTAGACTGGTTCCTAATCCAGTTCTCCTCATCCTCTGTTCCTCATTTCGACCTTATTCTCCGTTCCTTTATTCCTCGGTTCTTTTTTACCCCTCATTATTTCCATCCATTCTTCTTCCACATTTCTTTCCTCTGCCGTTTGTATTCTGTGCTCCTCTATTACCTTTTCATCTTTCTTCTCCTTTCTTCTTCTTCCTCCCGTCATTGTTTTTTTTGTCACTGTTCCTCTTTTCTTTTTCTTCTTCCTCCTTCTCCATCTTTGTTTTCTTAATGTTTTTGTCCTGTTTTTCCCCTCTTCCAATCTTCACCTCTTTATTTCCCACCATTTCATTCCATTCAGTGTTTTCTTTTCCGTGCTTCTTCCTCAATTTCTCTTCAACAGTTCTTTTTCCTCTGTTGTTTTACCTGTTTCTCTTCCTCCATCTTTTCCCTCTGCTATTCTTCAGCTGCTCCTGTTCTTTTTTACTTCTGCTTCTCTTCCTCTGTTCCTTTTTTGTCTGTTATTTTTCTGTTACTCTGTTCTTCCCATTTTGTTTACCGTTCCTTTTCCTCTGCTCCTCAGCTTCATGTTCTTCTTTTCTGTTCTTTTTCCTTATTTCCTTCCCTTCTGTTCTTCTTCCTCCGTTTATGTTCTTCTGCTGTTCTTACACTGTTCCTCTTCCTCTGCTCTTCTTCCTGTTTCTCTTCCTCTGCTCCTTTTCCCTATTTCCTTCCCTTCTGTTCTTCGTTCCTGTTCTTTTTCCTCATTTCCTTCTTTTCTGCTTTTCTCCCTCTTTTCCTTTTCCTCTGCTGTTCTTCCTCCTTTCTATGACCAGTGCTCATGGAAATGGATGGCATCATCCTCTGGTCTGTTTCTTCCTCTTGAGATGAACAGAAGACCGGTTTTAACCACTTGCTTTATTTATTTATATATTCTGCCTGTATTTCGATTCCTCTCTAGTCGGTGGGATGTGATCAGGTTTTGGACTCCGGTGCTGCTCTGGACGTCTGCGGCGTGTGTAAAGGAGACAATTCCACCTGCAAACTCTACAGCGGGCGGTACGACTTACAGCACCGAGCCAACGGTAATGTCAGCACCTCACACCCCTCAGCAGGAGTAAAGCTCTGATTGGTTGGAATTGGGGTGAGGGGCGGGGCTTGTAGCTTTCATTACAAACCCAGCCTGATCAAACACTAGAAGAACTGATATTTTCTCTCTCTCTCTCTCTCCAGAGTACTACCCGGTGGTGACGGTTCCTGCTGGAGCGCGGAGTATCCGTGTCCAGGAGGTGGAGATCTCCAGCAGTTATCTGGCGGTTCGAGGCCAGAAACGTGGCTCTTATTTCCTGACTTCTGATTGGACGGTGGACTGGCCGGGAAAATTCAACTTCGCCGGAACCACGTTCTTGTATCGGCGCTCGAGTGATCAGCCCGAGAGCCTGTACGCCCCGGGACCGACCAATCAAACGCTCATCTTTGAGGTGAGACGATCTTCTTTTTCATACCAACATTTGTACGATTGCGAAACTTGGGCCTTGTTTTCATGTCCAACCTTGCTTTTGCTGATTTTCTTTTCATTTATTTCGATAAATGCCAAAGCAAGTGATTTCCCTTTAGCCACGCCCACAGAACTCCATAAAAGGCTAAAAAGCTCACGGAGAGCTGATAAACGACAAAATAACAGCAGCTCTGACAGCAGTGCAGCTGCAGATCACCGGTTTGTATCAATGCGCTCGCTCTAACGCGTTATCGTTTCTATAGCAACGGTAACATATAATGAGTGTGTTATCTTTATAGGAGAGCACGAAGTTACCAAAACCTGGGCGCAATTTGATTCATTAAAGAGCATTAAAGAGCATATGAGGAGGAATAAAGTGAATCTTGCACGCAGGCTGTGGTGGACTAAAACATCTGTAAGGACAGGAGGATAAACACGGACGTGGTGCTGAGGTTCTGAAACGCTTCAGTCCAGACAAAACATTCATTTTGGTTTTGAGCTTCTTGTGGCCGAGTGGAGCGGGGTCACTCGAGTCCAACGTACTAGACTGGCATCTCGTCCAGCAGCACAGACACACGGCCTCGTTCTTCTCACGACTGTGCACATGAGACGTTAGAGAGTTTCTTCACACACACACACACACACACACTCTACCCCCTTCCCCCCATCCCCCAGTGTAAAAGCATTGGGGATACTAAAATCTATTTCACTTAACTCCATATAACTTCTATAACATCTGATTGAGATCCAGGTCATTTTTTTTTTTAAAGCTTCGATCATTTGTAACATCTCACCTGTGTGAGAATCACGTCTGGAGCCCGTACAGACCCCAACCCAACCCAACCCCCCACCACACACACGCCTCTATCGTCCCACTCTGTATGGCCTGTGTATGTAAAACCTGGTCTCTGAATTCGATCCTGCTTCACCTTTAGCGTGAAGCTAAGCCGCTAATCTGACGGCGCCTGCTCGGCCAGACTGAAGAGTGTTGTTGTGTTTTGTGAGCGAGCTCGGAGGTAATCCGACGGCCGATAATGAAAACTTCTGAGTGGTACAGAGCGCTGACACTGGAGACTCCTTCCATACAGGTTACATACATGCATAACATTTACAATGACAACCGTCGAACATCCGCTGAACGAGTCCCCGTGAACGAGCCGTTACGACAGAAAGATACCGCATCAGAACAAGGGCACTAATATAAACCTGTGATTTCCAGCTGCACTTTCGAGTGTCCCTCGATTCGCTCGGTATAATTTATTATTTGCGACCATGCGGTCATCGTGTTCTCTTCAGGATAAAGGTTGCCAGATTGTACAAGGGGAAGAAAATTAATCGCCAAACATTAAGAATAGAACAAAGCCCCTGTTCTTTCCGGACTTTTCCACCCCATTTGAGCCAAAACCTCGGGCAGTCTGCCGTGACCCTGGCTCAGGTCTGGTGGACTTCCTCCTCGGGTTCTGTCCCAAATCCGAGTCAGTGCAGGGTTTTGGAGGACCACCCACCTGATCCGCAGGACAGGGACAGACGATAAAGACGTCACTGTGGCCGACTCTCACTCGGGCGTCTTCCCATGTCTAAACCTACGTGTGTGGGAACACGGAGGGATTTTCTAAAAGTGGCACACTGAAATTTGGAAATGAAGCAGCTGGTGTTAGAACGGGACGTTCACAATAAATCAATACATTTCTGTTCATCTAGCCCTGACAACGCTGATCAAACTCGGACTTTGTGCTTCGACCACAATTCATTTCCTTTACACATAAAGGGGGTGGGGCTACCAGCGGGTTAAGCTTGCGTATAAACTCCACCCTCGCCAATCACCGAGTGAGGAAAAGCTACCCTAGCAAATGAAAGTTAATCTGAAGGATGAAAGATAGATGAAAGACGAATGCTAACATAGTGACAGATCAAAAAGCTAACTCAGTGAGAATGAAGAGTTAACCCAGTGAGTGGTAACTTTATAAGAGAAAGGTTACCCAGGGAGCGGAAGCTAATCTAGCGAGAGTATAAAACCATCCTAGTGGTGAGAAAGTAACCTGGAGAGAGTCCTAGCTAACCGAGCTAGTCAGTGACTTAAAATAAAAAAAAAATCAAGTTATTCAAGTATAATAAAAAAAAACAAAAACGAACCTAGCAAGAGTTATTTTATTACTCTTGTAGCTACCCGACTCAGCTAACCAATGAGTGAGGGACAAAAGAAAAAGAGCAAAACGTTAACAGAGCAAGAATGAAAAAGTGAAGGCTTACCCGTGAGTCTTAGCTAACTAGTGAGCAAGCTAAGCAACGAGTGCCTGAAAGCTAACCTGGCGAATAAAAAGCTAACCTAGCAAGCGTTGCTCTTTGAGCAGTGTTGAGAGGCGCAGTCTCAGATAGATGTCTGTCAATCAAGCAGGTCATTTGAATATTAGGCCACACCCATTCTAACAGTCTGATATTCAGTGTTTAATATTTTTACTGAATCTCCCTCTGTCTCGTGTGTGTGTGTGTGTGTGTGTGTGTGTGTGTGTGTGTGTGTGTGTCTCAAAAGATCCTCGTTCAGGGTAAAAACCCGGAGTGCTGTGGGAATACACACTTCCTCTACAGGAGAAAAAACACAACTACACATGGAGAGTGATCCGATCAGACTGCTCCGCCTCATGTGCAGGAGGTGTGTGTGTGTGTGTGTGTGTGTGTGTGAGAGAGAGAGAGAGAGAGAGAGAGAGAGAGAATGAAAGGTCGCTTGTATGCATGTACATGAGGGTTGTTGAAGGAGGTGAGTTTTTGTGTGTGCACGTGTGTGTGTGTGTGTGTGTGTGTGTATGAATGGAAAGTGAATGTTGTGTGTGTGTGTGTGTGAGAGAGAGAGAGTTTTTTGCCCAGATGAATCAAAAGCACCTTTGTGAGCAGGACAAATGCAGCCCGTCCTCCTGTCCAACTTCACCACCACAGACACGCTCATTAACTCAGGACTGTTTGTGTTTGTGTGTGTTGCACATTTCCTTGAAGAGGCCAGTTAAGACTCGGTACAATTGCTGAATTATGGTCTTAGTTCCAGAAAAGTGTCTAAAACTTCAGGTGGAAATGCTCCGAGCGTCCTCGAGTTCCAGAAACGGTTCTCATAGAAACTCTGGGTCTTCCTGGGTTCCTGAGATGTTTGTTTAGGAGCAACCGAGTGAGTTTGGTGGAAATGTACACACTCAAGTTCTGACTCGGGTTGTTTGATGGAAACATGCCTACAACTCCAACATTTGTTCTTCTGGCAGATCTACTAACAGGCCTAAAGCTCCATCTAAAGTTCCAGAGTCTCTTAAAGGGACCATCTCGTAGAAACGTACACTAATGTCCGGAGTTCTTGGATAGGTTCTGGTGGAACTGCCCAGAGTTCTCAAAAAACGTCCCACAGCTGGAAATGGGGTGAAATCCTAAAAACATTCCCAGAGTGTGTGGAAGAAATTCTCTGAAACTAATTGATACTGAAAGTGGTAATTAAGATAATAGTAATTAAGTGATTTGGGGTGTGTGTGTGTGTGTGTGTGTTTCAGGGCGTGTGTCAGTGAAGGCTGTGTGTGTGCAGGATGAACAGGTTCAGGTGAACTCCTCACTGTGTGACTCTCACAGCAGACCCGCTCTGGCATCTCAGCTCTGTAACATACAGCCGTGTCCGGCCAGGTAACACACCACGTCTTCGTTTACAAACTGTGTGTGTGTGTGTGTGTGTGTGTGTGTGTGTGTCCGTCCATCTGTCCATGTCTAACCGTCAATCTATTGGCTAATCCAGATGTTGCTACTAGAACTATTGTAAGAACCAGTACTGGTGCAGTTCTCTTCTCCTCTTTCCTTTCTCTGCTTTTCTGATCTTACTTCCTGCTCTCTCTCTCTCACTCCTTTACTCCTCCTCCCCCAACTCCTCTCTCGCACTCTGCTCTCCTTTACTCCTCTACCCCCTCTCTCTCCCTCTCCTTTACTCCCCCCTCTCCTCTCATTCTGCTCTCCTTTATCCTCCTCCCCTACTCCTCTCTCTCACTCTGCTCTCCTTTACTCCTCCCCCCACCCTCTCTCTCATTCTGGTCCACTTTACCCCCCTACTCCTCTCTCATTCTGCTCTCCTTTCCTCCTCCCCCTAACTCCTCTCTCCTCGCACTCTGCTCTCCTTTATACCTCCAACCTCTCTCCCTCCTTCCTATCTCCTCTCTCATTCTACTCTCCTTTACTCTTCTCCCCACCCCACTCCTCTCTCATTCTGGTTACTTTACCTCCCACCCTCTCTCTCATTCTGGTCTACTTTACCCCCCACTCCTCTCTCTCATTCTGGTCTACTTTACTCCCCCCCCACTACTCCTCTCTCACTCTGCTCTCCTTTACTCCTTCCCCACCCAACTCCTCTCTGCACTCTGCTCTCCTTTCACTCCTCCACCCCCCCCCCCTCTCCCTCCTTTACTCCCCCCCCCCTTCATTCTCCACTCCTTTACTCCTCTCCCCCACTCCTCTCTCTCATTCTGGTCTACTTTACCCCCCACCCCTCCTCTCTCTCATTCTGGTCTACTTTACTCCTCTCCCCACTCCTCTCTCTCATTCTGGTCTACTTTCCCCCCCACTCCTCTCTCTCATTCTGGTCTACTTTACTCCCCCCACTTCCTCTCTCTCATTCTGGTCTACTTTGATCCCCCCCACTACACCTCTCACTCTGCGCTCCCTTACTCCTTCCCCACCCAACTCCTCTCTCGTCACTCTGCTCTCCTTTACTCCTCCACCCCCTCTCTCCTCCCTCCTACCTCTCTCATTCTACTCTCCTTTACTCCCTCTCCACCCACTCTCTCTCATTCTGGTCTACTTTACTCCCCCCACACTCCTCTCTCTCATTCTGGTCTACTTTACCCCCCCACCTCCTCTCTCTCATTCTGGTCTACTTTATCTCCCACCCCTCTCTCTCTCATTCTGGTCTCCTTTTCCTCCCGCCTCCCCACCTCTCTCTCACTCTGCTCTCCTCATCCCCTCTCTCTCACTCTGCTCCTCCTTTACCCCTCCCCAACTCCTCTCTCTCACTCTGCTCTCCTCTTACTCCTCCACCCCCCCCCCTCTCTCTCCCTCCTTCTACCTCCCCCCCTCTCTCATTCTGCTCTCCTTTACTCCTCTCCCCCCACTCCTCTCTCTCATTCTGGTCTCTACTTTTCTCTCCCCCTACTCCTCTCTCTCACTCTGCTCTCCTTTACTCTCCCCCCTAACTCCTCTCTCGCACTCTGCTCTCCTTTACTCCTCCACCCCCCTCTCTCCCCTCCTTTACCCCCCCTCTCTCATTCTGCTCTCCTTTACTCCTCTCCCCCCACTCCTCTCTCTCACTCTGGTCTACTTCACTCCCCCCCCCACTCCTCTCTCTCATTCTGGTCTACTTTACCCTCCTCCCCCCCCTCCCTCTCTCTCATTCTGGTCTACTTTACCCCCCCACTCACTCCTCTCTCTCACTCTGCTCTCCTTTACTCCTTCCCCCCACCCAACTCCTCTCTCGCACTCTGCTCTCCTTTACTCCTCCACCCCCCCTCTCTCCCTCCTTAACTCCCCCTCTCTCATTCTACTCTCCTTTACTCCTCTCCCCCCACTCCTCTCTCTCATTCTGGTCTACTTTCCTCCCCACCCCTCTCTCTCATTCTGGTCTACTTTCCCCCCCACCCTCCTCTCTCATTCTGGTCTACTTTAACTCCCCCCCACCACTCCTCTCTCTCACCCTGCTCTCCTTTACCTCTTCCCCCACCCAACTCCTCTCCTCGCACTCTGCTCTCCTTTTACTCCTCCACCCCCCCCCCTCTCCCTCCTTTCCCCCCACTCCCCCCCCCTCTCATTCTACTCTCCTTTACTCCTCTCCCCCCACTCCTCTCTCTCTTATCTGGTCTACTTTTACCCCCTCCTCTCTCTCATTCTGGTCTACTTTACCTCCCTCCCCCCCCACTCCTCTCTCTCATTCTGGTCGTTACTTTACTCCCCCACTTTCCTCTCTCATTCTGGTCTACTTTACCCCCCACCTCCTCTCTCTCATTCTGGTCTACTTTACTCCCCACCCACTACTCCCTCTCACTCTGCTCTCCTTTACTCCTTCCCCCACCCAACTCCTCTCGCACTCTGCTCTCCTTTACTCCTCCACCCCCCTCTCTCCCTCCTTTACCCCCCCCTCTCTTATTCTACTCTCCTTTACTCCTCTCCCCCCACTCCTCTCTCTCATTCTCGTTTTACTTTACTCTCCCCCACACCTCTCTCTCATTCTGGTCTACTTTACTCCCCCACCCTCTCTCTCTCATTCTGGTCTACTTTATCCCCCCCCCCTCCTCTCTCTCATTCTGGTCTCCTTTACTCCTCCTGCCCCCCCACTCCTCTCTCTCACTCTGCTCTCCTTTACTCCCCCCTCTCTCACTCTGCTCTCCCTTTACTCCTCTCCCCCCCAACTCCTCTCTCTCACTCTGCTCTCCTTTATCCCCCCCCCCTCTCACTCTTGCTCTCCTTACCTCTCCCCCCCAACTCCTCTCTCTCACTCTGCTCTCCTTTACTCCTCCACCCCCCCTCTCTCTCCCTCCTTTACTCCCCCCCCTCCTCTCATTCTGCTCTCCTTTACTCCTCTCCCCCACTCCTCTCTCTCATTCTGGTCTACTTTCTCCTCTCCCCTACTCCTCTCTCTCACTCTGCTCTCCTTTACTCCCCCCCCACTCCTCTCTCTCATTCTGGTCTACTTTACTCCCCCCCCACCACTCCTCTCTCATTCTGGTCTCCTTTACTCCTCTCTCTCACTCTGCTCTCCTTTACTCCTCCCCCCCAACTCCTCTCTCGCACTCTGCTCTCCTTTACTCCTCCACCCCCCTCTCTCTCCCTCCTTTACCCCCCCCCTCTCATTCTGCTCTCCTTTACTCCTCTCCCCCCATCCTCTCTCTCATTCTGGTCTACTTTACCCCCCTACTCCTCTCTCTCATTCTGGTCTACTTTACTCCACCCCTCTCTCTCATTCTGGTCTCCTTTACTCCTTCCCGCCTCCCACTCCTCTCTCTCTCACTCTGCTCTCCTTTACTCCCCCCCTCTCACTCTGCTCTCCTTTACTCCTCCACCCCCTTTCCCTCTCCCTCCTTTACTCCTCCCCCCCCCTCATTTCTGCTCTCCTTTACTCCTCTCCCCACCACTCCTCTCGCGCATTCTGGTCTACTTTACCCCCACTCCTCCTCTCTCATTCTGGTTCTCCTTTATCCTCCTCGCCCCCCACTCTCTCTCTCTCACTCTGCTCTCCTTTACTCCCCCCCTCTCTCACTCTGCTCTCCTTTACTCCTCTCCCCCAACTCCTCTCTCTCACTCTGCTCTCCTTTACTCCTCCACCCCCTCTCTCTCTCCCTCCTTTACTCCTCCCCCCCTCTCTCATTCTGCTCTCCTTTACTCCTCTCCCCCCCACTCCTCTCTCTCATTCTGGTCTACTTTTCCCCTCTCCCCTACTCCTCTCTCTCACTCTGCTCTCCTTTACTCCTCCCCCACTCCTCTCTCTCATTCTGGTCTCACTTTAATCCCCCCCACTACTCCTCTCTCATTCTGGTCTTCCTTTACTCCTCTCTCTCACTCTGCTCTCCTTTACTCCTCCCCCAACTCCTCTCTCGACTCTGCTCTCCTTTACTCCTCCACCCCCCCCCTCTCTCCCTCCTTTACTCCCCCTCTCTCATTCTGCTCTCCTTTTTACTCTTCCCCCACCCTCTCTCTCATTCTGGTCTACTTTACTCCCCCCTACTCTTCTCTCTCTCATTCTGGTCTACTTTACTCCCCACTCCTCTTTCTCCCTCTCATTCTGGTCTACTTTAATCTCCCTATCCTCTCTCTCATTCTGGTCTACTTTACTCCCCCCCACTCCTCTCTCTCATTCTGGTCGTCTCTTACTCCTCCTACGCCCCCACTCCTCCTCTCTCACTCTGCTCTCCTTTTATCCCCCCTCTCACTCCCTCCTTTACTCCTCCCCCCCTCTCATTCTGCTCTCCTTTATTCCTCTCCCCCCACTCCTCTCTCTCATTCTGGTCTACTTTACTCCCCCCACTCCTCTCTCTCATTTCTGGTCTCCTTTACTCCTCCTCCCCCCATCCTCTCTCTCACTCTGCTCTCCTTTACTCCCCCGCCTCTCTCACTCTGCTCTCCTTTTACTCCTCCCCCCAACTCCTCTCTCCCACTCTGCTCTCCTTTGCTCTCCAACCCCTTCTCTCTCTCCCTCCTTTACTCCTCCCCTCCCCCATTCTCCTGCTCTCCTTTACTCCTCTCCCCCCCACTCCTCTCTCTCATTCTGGTCTCCTTTACTCCTCCCCCCACCTCTCTCACTCTGCTCTCCTTTACTCCCCCCTCCCTCACTCTGCTCTCCTTACTCCTCCCCCCCACTCCTCTTCTCTGCGCTTCTCCTTTTCCTTGCATCCTTTCCTGTCTCTCCACCTCTCAGATCTTCCAGCTCTTCCTCTTCATCCTCTCACCTTCTCTTCTTTCTATGCCTTTCCATCCATCTTCTCCTCTTCCCCAGTCATTCTTTCTCTCCTCACTTCTCGTCTTTGATTCTTCTCCTTCAGGTTTCTCTTCCTGCTCAGCTTTCATCGTCTCCTTCTCTGTCCCGTTCTTCAGATGCCCTTCTTGGGGAACCCTTAAAGGTTCAGAACCTTTTGAAGAACTCTTTTTCTAAGCACAAATGACTCCTTCCCTCTCCATCATTCCTTTTTTTCCCCTTCCAAAGTAAATAGGATTAGTGTAAGTTTTGGACGAGCCCAGTTTTCTCTGCCAATCCCAAACCAAAGTCCCACACACCACACACACACACACACACACACACACACACACAGTAGTGTTGGCTTTCCTCCAGCCTACAAGAGGATAGAAATAGAACGTGAAGAATACAGTTCCAGAAGGAATAGAAAATCTTTCCCATAATTCCAAAGAATTTATGACTTACAGTGCCGTTAAACCCTGAGAACTGAAACTTCTTTACAACGTTTGTGCTAAAAAGTCATCTAACCCTGGGGCACTTTCATCTGGAGATGATGACACACAGATGAACCTGTACCAGAATGATGAGTTGAAACTCTTTACCTTCGTAAAAGTGCAAGGACTCATTATTTATCTAAACAAATAATCTGGTGAAAGTCGTAGCCGGTCCTGGATCGCAAAACATGGGATTTTCAAATCCGGATCATTCGGATCCAGATGGGATCCTAACGGGCCCTAACGTACAATTTATCCACTTTATCACTGTAATGGTTAAACAAATCAAACACAAAATATAAATCAATCAATGTATGCACACACACACACACACACACTGCATTCACATGAAATCACATGAAGTCCTCCCTGATTCCACCCTTCTCTGCTGGGATCAGGATTATTTATCCTGATCCCAATCCTACTAAAACCTTTTGAGCATCACATACTGAAGATTTGAGACCCAATCAGATCGAAAGCAAGATTGGATTACATGATCTAATCTGATTTCAGAAGCCTTTTTCTTTTGAACAACCCATTTTCAAGATTAGATCCAATCCGGCAGCCGAAATCCGATCAGATTACTTCTGAACAACTGGGCGTAGGCTACCAGTTAAAGCCTTTCGGTACAGGAAAGTGAAAAAAAAAAAAGAGAGAAGATTTTGTCCATTTTGTAAAAGACGCTGTAATCTTCACCGGCGTGGGAACACGCGCAGTCCAGAAAAAGTCTGGAAAAATAACTGATGTCATGTCAGCTCACAGAGAAGCTCTGGTAATGATGCTCCCCAATCTCCTCGTATAAAACTAATCCCGTCCGAACAGGCCGTAATACGAACTAACACCAGCTTCATCCTAAAATCTCAATTGATTGCTAACGATCATATTTCTGACTGTACTCGATAAATACAACGAATAGATAGCAGAGGATAGAGTACAGTGAAGGGAATTAGCAGGGATACACACATATACATATACATATACATATACATATATATATATATATATATATATATATATACACACAGAAATAAAATATACAGAGCCCTAATACAGAGCCTTGAGGTATGTCACATGCATTAGAAACTGAAAATATTTTATCGTTCATTAAAAGTTCAAAGTCAATTTAATCCATTTAATTTATGCTAAATAAATGAATAAATAAAGTGAATATGACCCTGTACACTGTCGTAAAGCTGCTTTTTCTGTGAAGCCGCCTTCTGACCATGTCTATTGTTAGAAACTGTATAGAAATACAACTCAACTGAATTCATTCGCCGTCCAGAAGAAAACTAAAGTCTCAGTTCCTGGTTATTAAAGTGGAAAAAGGGTTTTGGAGTTCAGAGCCAACGACAAAAACCGTCCCTGTCCCCATCACTTACACGCTGAACTAGAGTTACGCGAACCATTTTATCTGGCGTATATTATATCTACGCTGTGACATTACAGATGCTCTCGAACGTACATCTTACGGTATAAAGATGAACCCGAACGGCCTGCAGAGGTTTGGTACCCGTTCAGATGCTCTTAAACTTACAACTGTTTCCAAACCACAAACCGTTCGCCAGCACGCACTAAAAATTCACCCTCCATCCCACCGGGTGACCAGCAGCAGCTTGGATTTCATCTGACCGGTGGAAATTGCTCTGCGAGCATGTCTGAGCACGTTATTTCGGGTAGCCGTAGCCGAGCCAGCGAAGAGGAATGGGTACGGAAGAATGCGAATCCGTCAACGTCAACTCAAACATGCTTTCAGTTTAATTGCATGCCTCGAAATATGCGAGTTATTGGAAGGTTCCAGAAATATTACAGTAAGATTACAGCAGGAGTCCAAAGCGGTTTGCTGGGAGGCAGACACATTATTGTTTATGTGGCGAGAAGAGATTAGGTCGGGGGGGAGGGGGAAAAAAACCCCACAAAAAACCCAGATACGTGGTGCAACGGCTTCTGTTTCTTTCCCCCGATGCAAATTGCAGTTTAGTCGTTCCTCCTTTGAAAGGAAATGAAAGCCCTTGTTAAAGACGTGTGTGAAGCGGTCTGGTCCAATAGAGCTCGACCCGAGTCCTCGCCCCGTTTTTTTCTGGTGGACCAAGCGGTTTGCTCTAATCTCCCCATGTTCAGAGAGCTATTTTAAAGCTTTCCTTCATCGATAGCCAAGAGACTCACAGATACCGTTAACTTAGATTAGAAACGCGCGATGGACGAACATGTCTGGGGTTTTTTTTTGTCTAGACCAGTATTGGGTGGATCTGGATGTTAAAAAAAAGAAATCTTTACCAGAGAAGAGAAGCGGCCATATTCTGGATTGGAAAGGTTCTAGCACAGATGTACTATGGAGCCAAGTCATGTGATGCCTTCATGTGAAACACGAACAATAAAACCAAATTGATATTGAACAGGAAACTGATGTCGAGATGGAATAAGAGCGAATTGTCTTCTATATCATTAAAACTAGATTATTAGCACAGGTGGAGAAGTTTGGAACGAGAGGCCCCATGAAGGACTGCATATAAACACCACTCGTCTTTTTTTCTATGCACTTAAAGAAGGGCGTTTTTTTTATTGCCATTTGGGTCATTTTCAGGTTTCGGTTGAAGACGCAGCTATACGGCGTCTCCACAATGACTTGTAGGCAATTTGATATTTCACTAAAATGACTGTAAACCCAGTGAAACCAAAAAAAAAAAAAAGAAAATTTAAGTGGGCCTAAAGTTGAACCTTGAGGTACGCTGAGTATAATAAAAAGCTGTAGCTGAAGGGAAGTGAAAATGTTTTATTTCTTTAGATGTCACGCAAGCGTAAATCTTTGCCCGGGATATTCACGTCAACATTAAGACGATTAAAATAACAAAAAAATAATAATAATAAAAAAATTTAATAAAAATGTTTTGTGGTTGTGTCAAAAAGGTTCAAATAGCGCAGTCAGGGTGAAATAACTCATTCAATTTAAGACTGTACGTATTTTGCATCAGTTTCCTGAACAGGAACATGATCTAAGGTACATCTGGTCAGATTTATACGGTGACCAGCACAACAGAAAATCAGATAATAGCTACGTACAGCTATTCATGACCAGGAGTCTGAGAGAGCCATAATGGCCATGCTTCCTGTGTGGAAGTGGTGGTGTAATGCTGCATTCGACTGCAGGTCATAGCATATCATTCCCAAACTCCATCCAGGATCTTCTAAGAAGTTTCTTCTGAAAATAACAGCAAAAAAATGTATGATTAAAAACTAGCCGTTTCGTATTGCTTATTTGATATTCATATTCGTAAATGTCTCGTATGCATCGAGAGTGCGCATTTTATTTCCGTTTGTCTGATTGGTCTGACCTGTCTGGCTTTGTGTGTGTGTGTGTGTTAGCTGGTCGCTAGGTAAATGGAGTGCATGCAGTGTGTCGTGTGGAGGAGGCCAGCAAAGTCGCACCGTCCGCTGTCTCAGGAAGGTGATGTACCAAAGGGAGGAGTTAACTCCACCCTCGATGTGCCCTTCACCTGCCCTGGCTCTCACACAACCCTGCAACACACACTCCTGCCCTCCGGAGTGGGGTACAGGCACCTGGACACAGGTCAGTACAAACACCACACACACACACACACACACACACACACACAGAAACGTGCATATATATTAAAGGCTGGGGATTGGGAAAATGAGATCATCTACTGCCCTCTGGTGGTTAAATGACAGAATCACAATATGAAACTCAATACTATATAGTATATCAGACATTTATTATAATACACTTATTATTTATTACAAGCATTATATAGGGATTACACAGCATTTGGCCAATTCTATTTTCCTTTCTCTCTGTGTGTGCGTAGTGCTCGAAGACATGTGGACGTGGTGTGAAGACACGGAGTGTGTTCTGCCACAGTGTTAATCACGTCTCCGGTGCTTCGGTTCTCCGAGACGGCTTGTGCGAGCTCCAGCTGAAGCCCAAAGCTCAGGACAGCTGCGTGATGAGCCGCTGCCCTAAAAACGAGCGGCTGCAGTGGATCACCACCGCCTGGGGAGAGGTGCGCACACAGAACGATAATTCGTACCTTTTTTTTTTTATTTACTTCATGGCAGCTCTATTTTCCTTTCTCTTATCGAGAAATCCCAAAGCATAAACTCCTTTCCTGAAGATGACAGGAACAACGAAAGTTACAGCTTTACCTCTGACTGGTACTGGAGACTCCTTCCATGAACGATCGTTAAATGTCTACAGTAGTGTCTGAACTGCATTATCGGAATATTCAGTGCAAATTATGCACTTAGCAGGTGCTCTGTAACTGTTTAGTTGCCATTTTCAGAGTTTATTACCTTTTATGTGGAACATACTAGAACAAAAACCAGCCGTAAAGAAAACCTGTTCCTTTACGAGCAGTTGGTATACCTGCGCAGTGCAACGGCGTTATAAACAATGACATAAACGTTCAAATCAGTGATGAAGTGACCGCGTCTTTCTATGCCGTCTGCCCGCTCCAGTGCTCCGTTTCCTGCGGAGGAGGTGCGAGGACTCGAGAGCTGCGCTGTGCGGAGAGAAGCTCTAACGGAGGTTTTACAGAATTCCCCATCAGGAGGTGTAGAAATCTCCAGAAACCCCACACAGACCTCCAGCAGGCCTGTAATAAAGCGCAATGTCCTGACCTGCAGCGCCACATCAATCCCCCGGGCCTGGGGAGAGCGAGCGGTGCCACGGCGCTCAGCTGGTACTCATCACCATGGCAACAGGTAGAAAACCCCAGCCTGTTTACATTCGTGTCACTGTACGTCCCTGTCCGAGCGCTTTATAAACGTCACCGCGCGTTCACGTCACGTCGGAATTACAGCAGTCACGGAAATTGTAGTAATTTACTCTTGCAACACAATATACATTCACCGTTCAAGTTGTGAGAACACTGTTGCTAGGCAACCCGGGAAACATGGACGTCGAGCAAAAAGTAGCTAGTGGTTGAGGCAAACAAATTTAGCGCGGTAGCACGTAGCTGTTAAGATGTTGAGTAGAAAACAAGACAAAATGTTCGGAAGATCAGCATCAAACGTCTAATGAATCTGGTTGATGTCTGTGTGTGTGTGTGTGTGTGTGTATTAGTGTACGGTGTCGTGTGGAGGTGGTGTGCAGACGCGCAGTGTTCAGTGTCTCCGACACGGCCGACCCTCATCAGGGTGTTTAACACACCACAGGCCCATCAGCTCCAGAGCCTGTAACACACACTTCTGCGCTCCACCAGGACTGGTGCCAGGATTTGCTCTTAAAGGTACACACACCTGGTTTTCCACAACCAATCCCTGAGCACTATTGTTCACGAATACCAATCTCTGATCATTATTGTTTCCGACAGCCAGTCACTAATCACCACTGTTCCCGACAGCCAATCACTGATCATTATTGTTCCCAAGAAACCAATCACTCCTCGCCATTATTCAAGTCAGCCAATCACTAATTATTGTTCCCAAGGAAAAAAAAAAATCCCTAAATCATTGTTTCCGAATACCAATCACTGATCACTATTGTACCTGAAGACCAATCATTGATCACCAATATTCCCAAGACACTGAGCACTATTTTTCCCCCCCGACAGCCAATCACTGATCATTATTCCTGACAGCCAATCAGTAATCACCATTGTTCCCAAGAAACCAATCACTAATCAACACTGATCCTGAACTCACAGTTTTTCTCGACTGATTGCCAGGAGTTCATCTTCAAAAGACATCTGAATGTATATTTTTATACCATTACAAAATATATGCATCTATGAACGTGCATTATATACAAATAGGAAATGCCTTCTATTATTAACATAACTAGCTAATTGCTAGCGAAAATCACGTACTGTATTCGTCCCAGGTTGCCACGAGGTGGATTCTGGGATTTCAGCAATATCATTTTGGTTATTAATATTAGAATAAAATAAAAATATTACCACAACAACCACAGTTTTGTTCACGACTAGCACTAACCAATTTAGTTATACAGGATCAAGGATCCACCAGGATAAACATTTCTGGGTGTCGTATCATCCTTGAATAATTTGCATATCAAAATGCTAGAGTAGTTACATCACAAAGTACATAGCTCCGCCCCCAACTACGGGGGATTGGGAAATTAGTGGGAGCGTTTAATAATTGTGTTCGGTTCTTAAAGTTACAATGCTAATAAAATAAGCTGTGTACGTTTTCCCGTCTTTCCCCAGGAGAGCAGTCGTGTGTCGATTACTTCACCTGGTGTCGCCTGGTTCTCCAACACGGCGTGTGTAACCACAGGTTCTACAGCGAGCAGTGCTGCAGGTCATGCTCAATCAAAAAGCTATAGAACACAAGGACTTTCCCATGAGCACCCTCTCTGACTCAAACGACCCTACGGATACCCAAAGGGCCCAAACTGGATTTGGGGGAGGAAAATAAAACGTTTAAAGAAATGGACAAAAGAAAGCAAGAGGCATGGAGGCCCGGTTCTTCCTGAAGTACTTGATGGGCAAAACACACGGGAGAAAAAAACAACAACTCTGTGTTTGTGCTGAAACTGTGGAGGAGATTTACAGGGACCGTGAATGGGTTTATAACTGGACTTTCAGTGCAGGACGTTATTCCTGTAAAAGAACATTTCCGTATTATTATTATTATTATTATTATTATTATTATTATTATGTCTGTTTTACTGTGATCATCAGAGTCGCAGCAAATGTTGCGTTCAGTTATATTTCATAATTGTATAAACTACTCACTCCCTGAGATGTTTATTTTTACACAAGGCTGCACCGAGCTGATACTGACTGCATTTCACATTTTTGTTGGATCTGGTCCGTCCTTTTTTTTTTTTTAATTTGTTTATTTTAAAGCACTATTTAATGGTGCTTATATTAAAAATATAACATTTTACTAAAAGATAGGAAAAATAGAGGGCGGAGCTTAGATTCAATCATAAACTAGCATTCCCTGCTGGAAAAACAAACAAACAGAAACTCATAGAATTTGTAATGGTTTTAATGGAAACTGTAATGCCCCCTGTGGGTCTCTACTGGTATTTTGTTTGTTGTATTTCTTCTATTGGTGGCAAGTTATGTCTAGTGGAAACCATTAAGGACCAATAATGGTACCGTTAGAATTTGTGTGATCGTTTCTACTGGTTTTTTTCCCCCAGCAGGGTTTCTTTTCATTCCTTCATGTACTCTTTGATGTACTGCATAGCATATAATACAGGTTTAATCTACTGCACAACATTATAGTTCAGCTACATTAGCTAACCTACTTAAATGCTCACATTAGTAACGATTTTTATTTCTTGAAAATGTTATTCAGGGGAACAGTTTCTTTCACTTTAAAGTCA
>CM022754.1:1883543-1891043 GCA_012411365.1 Ameiurus melas | reverse complement strand
AAAGTCCATTTTAGTCCCAGTCCCCCCCGTCTCTCTCTCTCTCTCTCTCTCTCTCTCTCTCTCTCTCGTACATTTTCTTCTCTACCTGTCCACCCACCAGTCTCTCTCTCTCTCTCTCTGTCTCTCATTCTGTGCCTTTCTCTTTCTCTCCTTGTTTGTTTTTTCCTTCTCGATCTTACACTTCCCTTCATCTTCATTTTTGTCTCTTTCTCTCTCTCTCTCTCTCTCTCTCTCTTGCATGTTCTTACTATGTCTCTCGACCTTGCTATTCCCTCTATCTTTTCTAATTCCCCCCCCCTTTCCCCCCTCACTCTTTAGTGAACTAATTTGTCCTCCAAGGCCGTAGAGATGTGTTTCACCACTCAAATCGTCGTAATCCTTCGCCTTAAAGACCACCGGCCTTCTGCAGACCTTCGTTTTGACACGTTTCAATTATTAACGCTTCCGCTCCGTCTCCATCGCCGTGCCCCGTGTCCCTCCAGGGCTCGTAACACACCAGAACACACGTACTTACCCACCCACCCACACACACACAAAAACACAAACACACAGAACCTTGTTTCCCTGTCCCCTCCCAGGAGAGATGTTGCTTTGGAGGCCATCGATTTGTTTTACATGCTAATACACACAGCAGGAGGGAGTGTAAAGGGGGTGAGGGGGGGGGGGGGGGGGGTCACCTCCAGCTCTGAGCTCGGAGATTTGCAGAAGACAAATTGACCTTTATTTCACTGTGAAACGACACAAAGAAATACAATGTGAAGCTAATAGTGTTCGAGCAGAAACGACATCTCTGAAGGGAGAAAGAGAGCGGTGTAGTTCTTCCCGTGGCCACCAGATGGCGGTGTGTGTCTGCGTTTGATCGGTGCCATCAAACCCCCTCCCCCCCCCCCCAGCTGTGTAATTATTATATATAGACTACAGCCAGCTTTAAAGTGCTTACACGTGGACAGATTTCACATTTCGCTTTTAACGGTACTTACATGTATACCAGAAAACAGGTCTGTGATTTCAGAGCACAGAGGAAGAAACATTTCAGCCCAGATACTGTATGGAAACGAGAGTGGGCGTCTCCCAATGGGCGTGCATTAAAGACTGTAGATGCGAATGTGGGCGTGTCTTAAAGTCCATACATGGAAATACGACTAAGGAAGCACTTGGTATTTACGTATTGTCGTATCTTTCCACCCAGACGAGCTAACCTGACAGGGTTTCTCAGAGCTGGTCCTACACCGTGCGATTTCAGATAAAGATTATTCACTCATCACGCGTTCCAATAAAAATCTCGATAACGTGTTCTCCGACGAAGATCCTCTAACGATAACGATAGACCCCCGAAAGAACATTCTTACTTTCTTACGTTCTCTTTCTAGCATCATGATCAGCGTCAGCGTGCTCCCGAAATCGCCTCGTGCAGAAAAATCTACGTAATAAGGAGATTTTTTTTTTTCCCCGCGCCGTCCGTTAGCGTGTTTCGCCGACGTTTCTGTAACTTTTCCATCCTCCTATTGGTGGGTTTTAGATGAGCGTTGTAGCACTGCTCACACTCGTGGGAAGCGTATGAAGGTGATTTCGGGGTGAACGTATTGTACCGAAATGTACCAGCGAAATAAATGATAAATAATAAATGTGCTTATTTACATCCTGTTACATCCCGTATAGTCTCCTGATCCTGACTTTTCATAATATTTTTCACTTTTCCCAGCTCTAACACAGTATTTAACCTCATGCAGGGTTTAAAAAGTGGATAAACTGTAAAATATGCAGAAGGAGCGGGACTGAGAAAGGAAGAAAGAAACCGTGCGCTATAGAAACCCTTCATCCTGTCAAACAGTCATTATACAGCACTTGACAAAACGTCCCTTGGTTTTATGAATTCATTAGTCCTCCCTAACGCAGCACAGGTGAGTCTCGGCTTCTGATGCAAATCAAAAACTAAAAGCTCGGTTAGCTTCTCCTTCACACAGAGGGCAGAGCTGAATTGCGAAATAATCAGGGGAAAGCGTTCACACAGAGTGATCCGCCAAGGTCAGGACTGTGACTGAGTCGCGAAACAAAAGACGCGAAGCCTCGGGTGCTTTCTGTCGTCGTCTTGAAGAAAAACAATACATCTGGGCTTCGAGGAAACAGTTCAGATGAAAAAGTCCAAATGATTGGATTCCTGCATTGGATTGGCATTGGAGTCATCAGACTACTCGCTAAACTTCATTCGGACTGCACGTCGTAATCATCACACATCCTGTTACTCTATATCACTTCTAAACTTCTATCCCAGTTCTATCGACGTACAGGCCACGCCTCCACCAGGAGACTTGGTTTGTTCCTGACGAATCCTGAAGTTTCTAGAAATGAAGAAATATGTAATAATTGATCATGTCGGTCATCCTTCGCTCGTCTCCGTCCGGCATCTGTCAATACAAGCAACGCGAAACGTAAAGCTTTGTAGATGCGATGAAGAATAGAGGAGAAGAGGCCGGGTGGAGCAGAGACGGAAAAGAGGACGAAAGAGAAAATATCGCTGCGAAATACAGAGAAATAACGTATTTAGCTGCAAACGGTGAGACGGGACAGTTTTCCGCTTGAAATTAGTCCAAAAAAAAAAAAAAACACGTCTAGAAACATGATTCATGATCTTTTTTATTTCATCAAGAACTCATAATGAGAAATATTCGATTATATTTAAGATATTTCCATTTTTGAAACGTGGACAAAGGATTTACATATGAATTTCTTATATCTGAATTACATATGAATTATTTTTTCTTATGTTGTTTTTGAGATTTTAAGACCCTTGATACAAACCTCTGAAATGAAAATCTGAAAAATTGAGCAAATTTGGCCAAAGTCAAACAAACAAACAAACAAACATGTATGTTCTACTCAAAGAGAAAGTTTCCTACAGTGACGTTTAACACTCGATGCCTAGCATAAGTATTTTGCTAGTGTTCTAGCTAGTTACAGTCCCCTCTGAAAGATTAGATTAGAAGTTTTTTAAACAATAAATAGCTCTGAACTGGTCGGCCAAAGGAAAACAACAGCAGCTGGTGATAGAAACATTGTGAGAGCTGTGAAGAAAAGCTCAAAATAACAGCCACTGACATCACCAACAACCTCCACATTGCAGGGCGAAGGTCTCACAATCCACCGTTTGAAGAAGTCTTCAAGAGCAGAAATATTGAGGCCGTACCACGAGATGTAAACCACTCATCAGCAGTAAGAGTCAGAAAGTCAGACTGGAATTCACAAAGAAACACAGAGATGATCCACAAACGTTCTGGAACCAAGATGAACCTCTACCAAAGTGATGGAAAGGCCAAAGTGTGGAGAAAGAAAGGATCTGCTCGTGATCCAGAACATATAAGCTGATCTGTGGAACATGGTGGAGGTAGTGTCATGGCTTGGGCTTGCATGGCTGCTTCTGGAACATTCTCACTGATCTTTACTGATGATGAACTCATGATAGTAGAAGCAGAATGAATTCAGAAGTTTACAGGAACATTCTGTCTGCAGATTTACAGAGAAATACATCCGAATTAATCAGGAGGAACTTCATCATGCAGCAAGACAACGATCCAAAGCACACTTCCTCCCCAACACAGGACTTCATCAGGGGGAAAGGTGGAAGGTTTTTAGACTGGACAAGTCCATCACCAGACCTTCACCCAACTGATCAGCATCTCACCTCCTGAAGAGGAGACTGAATGGAGAAACCTCCCGAAACAAACAACTACTGAAAGAAGCTGCAGGAAAAACCTGGAGAAGCTTCACAGAAGAAGAAACCAACAGATTGGTGTCCGTGAGTCACAGGATTGATGTCCCTATTCTTTTGCTCGCCTAAAAATCGGGTGTATCAACAAAAGGTTCTGTTTAACACGTCTAGGTGTAAATATGAAGAAATAAAAGCTGAAATCCTAATCAAAATATCTATAGTGTACAGCGCAAGCGAATGAATTGGCCTCGCCGTTCCGAAACGTTTCGGCGGGGACGGTATACCTCTCTATGCTAATGTTAGCTTACATAGGAATCGATCTATTTCATTAGAACTTTAAATGCACGTACGTCATTGTGGTTCATTTCTTCAGTCTCATCTCCACTTAACTCTCTTCCCTTCAGTCCACGTTCCTGGGCGTGTGAGAGATGACCCTGATTGGCTAGATTTTAATAAATGCAAAATGCTAAATGCGCAAATCATCACGCTCAGTGTGACGCCACGATTAGCGTGAAAAAGGGTTTTCAGTTTCATTGTTGTTTTGTCTTTTGGACCAGATTCTTTACTTGCTTATTAGTTGGTGGACCTTTGCATCATGATACACCTGCTGTTGACAAAACTGACATTTATGTACCTAAATTTGGCCAGAAACCGTCTCTCTCTCTCTCTCTCTCTCTCTCTGTCTGTCTCTCTCTGAACACACACACACACACGCTCTAAAGTCCATGTCTTAATATTTCATAGCCATATCACGATAATTACTCCATGATTTCACACCATAAAGAATATTTGTCGGAGTGAAGCGCTTCTTTGTTTCCTGCCGTTGACACCCTTCATGTTTTAGTCTCAAACTAAACCCCGTGACAGAGACGGAGACGCTCCTAACGCGAGCTATTTTTACCCGTCTGCCTCTAAAACACCTCACACACACCATCCGAGTGACAGGCAGCCATAACTCAAACCGTTATGGGCTGCCATTCTGAGAGACGACGGCCGCGTGTGAGCTACCTGCCTGCCTGCCTGCCTGGATCTGAGCTGTCACACTCATCAGCGCCAGCAGCCGAGTGCACTTAAGTCATTGTGTGTGTTTTTGTATCTCTTATTTATTTATTTATTTATTTATTTATTTATTTATTTCTCCTCCCTGCTTGACAGTGGATGCCTCGGTAACGCGAGCGTGAGACACGAAAAACAAGCTGTCAGTGAAAGTTGAACCCCTTGTGCGGTGCTAAAATATATAAATTATTAAAAAAAAAAAAAGAAGAAAAAGAACAACAAAGGCCGGCCCGTGCCTCTAATAACCGTGGAATAAATAAATCATATTTACAAATGGCTCCTCTTATTACGGCGAGACCGACAGCTGGGTGCCACGAGCGCTTCCTCCTGCCTCTGAAAAAAACCCACAGTGCGCCTGTCAGAGGCGCTAACAATTACGATAGATATCTCCGCAAATGAAGCCGATCAATCACCTCTTGCCAAACGAGGAATAAACAATCATTAACGCTCTCCGAAAGCCAATAACGCCTGGCTCGCCCAGGGAGGCTCGCTTTTCCTTCACGAAGGTGTGTGTTGGCGGCTTCTCGGCTCCTCGCTGTGAGAAGTTTCACTCGCTTCACGCCTGCCTTCCCTCGGAGTCCGGCGTCGGCCCGCTCCCCTGCTGGCCATCGCTTCAATTAGAGCTGAATTAAAGAGCCATTTTCCCTCCGATGGGTTCTGGAGGAGATGCCGAGGCTTAATTACTCCACCGCCGGTGCCTGCTGTCGGGGAAGCGATTAGCAAACAAGGCCTCCGGAAAAAATAAATAAAAAAAGTGGTGCGAGGAGACGTGTTGGGGAGAGACGAGCGAGACGCAGTGATTAGTTCGAGCAGAAAGAGTTTGGAATCATCGATACCTTCTCAAAGCTCCACACCGACCCGATTTCTCGCACGACGTCCTTCAGGACCCCACGCTGCTCTCCACGTTCTCACAACCTGACGACCCCGAAACCCGAACACGCTCACTGGTTTTACGGTTCGTCAGCATCAGTCACTTAAAAGACAACGGTCTTGTTTTTCTGTAATCTTCCATCAAAATGTATTGACTTCTTCCTGCCTGTAAACGCCTGATGATGTCATCACGTCAGTGTGGGCGGGGAGAATACGATCCAGTAACGCCTTTTGTCTTAAACCAAAGACCAGCTGTTCACGTGCAAATACATCAAAGTTTTACCGATTTTATTCGCGTATAAACACGAACTACACTTCAACACGTAGCTGAGCACTGGAGCGTTATAGGGGCGGCCATCTTGGATAACCGTAATTTCTTTTTTCTACAGAGCAGTTTTGTATATTTCTGCGCACATAGGCACTCAGACACACCCACCTGTCCCACTCAGACACGCCCACCCGTCCCACTCAGACACACCCACCTGTAATACGTAAAGCCACACCCACTTGTCCCACTCAGACACGCCCACCTGTCCCACTCAGACACGCCCACCCGTCCCACTCAGACACACCCACCTGTACCACGTAAAGCCACACCCACCTGTCCCACTCAGACACGCCCACCTGTCCCACTCAGATACACCCCCCTGTACCACGTAAAGCCACACCCACTTGTCCCACTCAGAAACACCCACCTGTCCCACTCAGACACACCCACCTGTACCACTTAAAGACACACCCACTTGTCCCACTCAGACACACCCACCTGTACCACTTAAAGACACACCCACTTGTCCCACTCAGAAACAACCACCTGTCTGTCTCCCTTCATTCCTCTCTCTCTCTCTCTCTCTCTCTCTCTCTCTCTCTCTCGTCTATTTCTCTCTATCTACCCATCTGTCTCTCTCACATTCTTTCTCTCCCTCTCTCTAATTCCCTATCTCTCCATCCCTTCTGCTATCTGTCTATCTTATACTTTCTATCCTACTCTCTATTTGTCTCTCAGTTATTTTGAAAAGGCCACTTGGAGTAATGGTGCCAATGCCAACTGTGAACACACACACACACACACACACACACACACACACACACACACACACACACACACACACACACACACACACACACACAGCTTAGTAAAGCAGGACTCGAGTGTGTTCAGGCTTTATTTAGTGTGTGTGTGTGTGTGTGTGTGTGTTTTAGCTTAGACACTGTGGTGATAACTAGTGGCTAGCAGACATGATGGTCAGTCTGTGCACGTCTCTTTCTCTCTCTTTCTCCCTCTCACTCTCTCTCTCTCTCTCTCTCTCTCTCTCTCTCTCTCTCTCTCTCTCTCTCTCTCTCTCTCTCTCTCTCTCTCTCACTCTATCCATGAGATCTCATCAGGCGTCTGGCATTTGATCAATGCGGGAGTCCCTTTGTGCTGCTGACACACAGATAAAAGACGTCGTTATCAGCTGCTGCGGATTGACGGTGGAGAAAGAAAGAAAGAGAGAGAGGGAGATTGCAGATAACAGAGGGTGGGGGAGGAAGAGGGGGAGGAGGAGGTACGTCGTTGGAGGTCAACACCTCGATACGAGCATTTACAGCTGTCGGGGGTTTTTAGAGGGAAAATCAGGAAGGAAGATGGAGATAAAAAACGCTTTTTAAAAGCTTCTGTAGCTGCATTGGGATTATAGAGTGTGTGTGTGTGTTTGTGTGTGTGTGTGTGTGTGTAACAGGACTGAGAACGTGCGTTCGAATATCATTTTGAATATGAATATTAATGAGTGTGTAATGAATATTAATACGCGTATGTTGCGGTGTTACAGAGCGAAGATTAGCCGCAGATACACCGCGGACTCACCAAATAGTGTCGCGTTATTCAG
>CM022754.1:1831043-1878543 GCA_012411365.1 Ameiurus melas | reverse complement strand
CTGTTTCTTTGGTCTGCCATCGAAGTCTCTGTGAATGAGCTGAAATTAGCTAAGAAATAGCCAGTAGTGTTTCATAAATTGCCAAAATTGGTTCAAATCTGAGAAAATTGGTATATATATGGTCAAAGTAGGTGAGAACCGGGCAAATTTCCATTCAAAAATGGTTTTAAATGGCTACTATTGCTTAGAAATAGCTAGAACAGGTTAAACAATGGCTGAAATTGGTTCATTACAGGGCAAAATGGGTTTAAAATGGCCAAATTGTTTAAAAAAAACAGATGAAATTGGTCCGTATATTTCTGCCATTGGTTACTTAATGTCTGGAATTCCAAAAGAGCCAAATTTCAAAGGAATTGTAAGTTTTGTTAATGTCATGGCTGAGCTATGGACTCACCAAGGCTCATCGATGTGAATCGTGAATCGTGAATCGTGATTCGTTGCGGTTCTATGGCGATACGTGAGTCAGATGAAAGCGATAAGCGTAAGTTTCTCTGTGATGTTTCTATAAAATCTACAGAAACAGTCCGGGTCAATGTGAAGAGAACACTCGGCTGCTCTGAGAAGTTTATAATCACGGCCTCGGTGCTCAGACACGTCGATTTGGACTCGTTTGAAACAAACCGACTCCAGTCATTTCCTGCAGCTCGGAGATTTGTCTCGTCTCGTGTTACGGTTGATTTGAGCACGGTGTGAGTTCTCACTGTGCTGCGGGCTCAGGGTGAGAGGATTCATTAAACAAGGGATACACGTGTGTGTACGTCTGGAGCGCAGTGTTTACCCAGGGTGACGAAAGAGCGTTCGGGATGGAGTAAAAACCTCAAAAGGTCAGGTTACTGAGAGACGTAGGATGTTTTTTAATGAACCTTTAGGAAAAAAAAAAAAGGAAAAAAGAATAAATCAGGAACGGTGATTGGAGAACGGTTTTTATGTGAGAGAACGTTGAGTCTAAGAGTCTTGACTTGCGAGTAAAAGATTAAAAAAAACAAACAAACAACTACATTATGTTTGTCAAAGATGATTTCACCATTAAATAAAAGAATAATATAACAGGGATAACCGTGGGCTCTGGCTAAAAGCAGGAAGAAAGACACGTGGCACGTTAGAGTGTAAAAGAAAATAAAAAATAACACATTCTTATTCTATTGGACGACCATTTTGCGCATTTTAAGCATTTATTTATTTCTAGAAAGAAGCAAAATGCCAAGAGAATAAGACAAATACAAGCTTGAAATGAGTACTAATGTCTTGACATAGGATTAATGAGCTTAATCTGGTTAATTGCACTGTTATAATAAGAAATACTAGATAAATTCGACAATATCCAAGATATTTACACTTGCTAAGATGACATATGTTGCGGTAAAGTTCCAGTTAGTATGCTAGCCAGCTTGCTAACAGCTTTCCGAGGAGCACGATGGGGTTCATGAGACTTTGATTGAAACGCCAATGTTTCATGTGAAAACTATTTGGTTTATTTTGGTGTATTTTCTAACCAGAACATCCAAGGCTACATCCCCACACAACTGACTTTGTTGGGTTTGTTTCCTCAACCCGTTTGTGTCTTTATTACCAAACAGAAATTTCACATAGCTTCACATCACTGAGATTCGCTCCTCTGTCATTCCGTGACTGAATCAGCCGAGTCAGTGAGTTTAGCAACTAGGTTTATTTATCATTTATAATATTTATTTATTTATTTATATTATATAGGTTTGTTTATAGGTTTATTTAGTGTAGCGACTACGTCTGGGTTCATGTGTTCTGAGCTGGGAATTTCTGGTTTTTCAGAGTAGTGATGTGTGTTGGACTGGGTGTGAAAAATAACTCTTCTAAACACGGACGTACAATCATATCATAACACGTTTTCTGCTTTAGACGGCTGCATTTGGGCAAACTGTGAACTGAATGAATCATCCCTGCAAAAAAACCCCCAAAAAAACCCAATAGAAACCATTACAGAAATTCTAATGGTTTACACTACATATACCATTAAAACCATTAACATATGTAGTTTGTTTTGGGCCATATTCTATTAGGATTTAATGATTTGTATTGGATTCCACTACACATAAACATGCCTACACATTTCCACTACACATAAACATGTCACCAATAGAACCAAAGACATTACCAGTAGAGCCACACAAGCACCATTACATTACGTTACCATTAAAACCATTAGAAATTCTGTAATGTTTTTTTGTTTCAGCAGGGATTGAACTGACTCAAACGATTCAAGTAACAGAAAAGAATTTTAGAGAGACGTCTCTCTATGAAACGTCAGAGCTAATCGATAGAACATAGCATAAATATTATAAATATTAAATCGTCAAGGATTATACACTGGAAAATAATGTGACTTATGATGTTTCGTCTTTTATGTGAGTATTTTGGTGTGATTGTTTAGTGTTTTTGTTCTCTTTTTTGTTCTTGGCCCAGCAGTTACGTATATTTTGGCTTCTTCCGACGAATAAATCTACGACACGCTAAACTATTAATAAACACGTCTTCAATGATGAAGGGCGGAAAAATTACCTCATGCTGGTTCGGCATGAATGAAATCCCGACTAGGCGTGGAGTTACGATATTGTTAATACTTATATCACAAAATGACTTACAGAGTGAGAAATATTAGGAACGGCACTGGGCCTAACATCGAGCCCTGAGGGTCACCGCTTGAATAAAAGGAAGAAACTGGATTTTTCCAACAGGTTTCAATTTGATATGAGGCGCTTCAAGCTTGACTAACGCAAGCACGATGTTAAGAAGCTTGTGAGTTCAAATCCCTTCAAATCCCAGCCCTGCCACATTCTTCTGCTGAAATAATGGGTTGTTTTTTTTATTTCTCTGAAGAAAAATAAAAAAACACTGCTTTCTAGCTGACTTTAGGACCCTGCTGTCAAAAAATTCACTTGATTTTCATTCACTAGAGCCCGTCTTGTTTTGTTTGCCTGACCCTCTGTGTAGTACTTTGTTATTTTTCTGCAAGACAGACTCGAAACTGTGCTACGAGTCCAAACCTGTTTCTATACTGAAGATGATTTTAATATTTCAGATGAATAAAACATTATTGCTGGAGCTTATTGCATATCCGGACTCGGCTATAAAGAAAGAGCATTCTAATCCGGCATGCTTTCATTCTTTAAAGCACTGTGTGTGTGTGTGTGTGTGTGTGTGTGTGTGTGTGTGTGTGCAAACTTCATTTTATTTTATATGGACATTTAGGTCCTCACGGGCGAATGGTCTCAATTCCCAGCAGGCTGTGCATTTGTGTGTGTATGGGTGTGTGTGTGTGTGTGTGTGTGTGTGTGATGAGTCAGTGTTTATGAAGTGGATCATTTTTGCGATTGCGTCTTTCAGTACTGAACCATAAGCATCAATTTGCCTTCCTGTGTGACAGGTGGTTATTGTTTCCCCGCCTCGGCCCGCGCGTCGTCGTCGCTCCGTCCCTCGACAATTACAGATAACAAGATCATCACCGGGAATGAAAAGGCATCGGAGCGTTCGTATTCGGAGTGCGGCCTGATCTCCTGCCTGGCATCTACACATTAACCTTGAGGGGATGTTTTCTGTTCACGCTTCCTTCTTTGTTGATTAGGGATGAAGAGTAAACAACTTTATCCTGAATGTTACTTTTAAAAAGTTTGTAATTACGCAGATTTGATCACCCTTCAGCCCGTTGCACGCGCGGTGTGTGTGTGTGTAAATATTTATGTCGTGAATATGACCTCAAGCAGAGCGATGTACGCGGTAGGCTAAAATAGTGATTGTGTGTGTGTGTGTGTGTGTGTGTGTGTGCAACGCCATGATAAGGTTCTCACAGAACATAACACTTAACTCCTGATTTATGGAACACAGAGAGCAGAGAAAGAAAGAAAGAAAGAAAGAAAGAAAGAAAGAAAGAAAAAAGCAGAGGATGAAGAGATGGAGAAACCCAGGATGGCGTTTCCACATTTTGAACCTGATAAGCGACGATCCGGTTCCGTCTTCTTCTCTTCCCGCCCTCCCACCTCTCCGTCAATGCGCTTCGTTCAGTTTTACAGGAAAAGCTCGGCCTGCCTTGTTTATCTCCGCGCGCGTGTGTTTTAGCACAATGGATGGGCAGCGGCGTCTCCAGAGGACGGCGGGGAACAAAAGGTGAGCGTAATTACTGAGATACGCGCGAGAGCTCGACGCTTATCTTCGCCGCTCTGAGAGTGGAGGCCATTACGGAGCGCCTTTGAGCCTCTGCGCTCATTAAGACAAATCCATATTCCTCCACTTTAAACAAGTGCCGTGATACGATACGCTCCTAAAATGTTTCTCGTAAAAAGGAGGAGAGAAACTTAAGAGCCGAGCTCTTCGCATATCTGGTTTTAAACTGTCATCGCAGCTAATGGGTTTTTGAAGGACTGGATCTTTTTTCGTGGTTAGACCTCTCTGCAGTCGAGGGAGGAAGTTCCTGAGGAGGCTTCGTGTCCGGACACAAGATGGCAGTGTATCGCCTCGGTACTCGCCAGGCCGAGGTACGCTGCAGGATCACGACTTCCTGTTAAGGAAGGTGAAAGAAGATGTCTAAGATGAACAGGGTTTCATTCGAGACACTACCCGAGCTTCCAAGGATATTAACAAAGATCAATCGTTTGTATCACACGAAGCCGGAATAATTCATTGATCGCTCATTAACGTTTGGCCGTAAAACAATCACGTCCTTATGATTTTTAAAGGAATACAAAGAACTCCTTTATTTCTTTTTCTTTTGGTGCATTCAAACATGACATGAAGAAATCCAGGCTTGTGGCGTAGAATATAAAATAATCAATAATAATCAGGATTGATTCCGTATCATTTCTATAGTAGTATCAAACGTTATCATTTCTATAGTAACAGATCACTGGTAGGGAATCATATGGCAGACGCTCCATGGGAACGTAATATATATATATATATATATATATATATATATATATATATATATATATATTATATATATATATATATATATATATATATATATATATATATATATATATATATATATATATATAAAACCCCAGTTCCAAAAACGCTGTGTAAAATGTAAATAAACACAGAACGCGATGATTTGCGGATCTCATGAAGCCGTATGTTATTCACAACAGAACTTAGAAAACACATCACATGTTCAAACTGAGGAAGAGTGTCGCTTTAAGGAAAAAAGAAGGTCATTTTGAATGGTCGCGTCTCAAAAAAGGTGGGCCGGGGAAACAATAGGCTCGGAAAAGTACATGTTAGTAAAAAGAAACAGCTGGAGGTTACTTGGCTGCAGGTCAGTAAGATGATCGGGTATAACAAGAGGATCTTGGAGAGGTGGAGTCTTTCAGAAGTAAAGATGGGATGGAATCTGGATGGAAGCAGATGTTGCTCTAAAACCTGTACATACCTTTCAGCATTGATGGTGCCTTTCCAGATGTGCAAGCTGTCCATTACATAGGCACTAATGCACAACCATACCAGCAGACACGCAGGCTTTTGAAGCGAGCGCTGATCAAAAACCGGATGGTCCCTCTCTTCTTTAGTCCTCTTTAGTTTAGACGACGCGACGTCCATGCTTTCCAAAAAGAATTTCAGATTTGGGTTCCTCTGACCACAGAACAGTTTTCCACTCTGTCTCGGTCCATTTTAAATGAGCTTTGGCCCAGAGAAGACGGCGGTGTTTCAGGATCATGTTCACATATGGCTTCTTCTCTGCATGATGGAGCTTTAACCAGCGTGTGGATTTGCGCTCGGAGAACTGTGTTCACAGACGGTGAGTTCTGGAGGTGTTTCTGAGCCCATGCAGTGATTTCCATTACAGAATCAGGCCTGTTTTTAATGCAGTGCCGCCTGAGGGACGAAGATCACGGGCATGCAGTACTGATTTTCACCCTCGTCCCTTACGCACAGAGATTTCTCCAGCATTCTCTGAATCTTTTGATATTATGTACTGTAGATGATGAGATATTCACAGTCTTCACAATTTTACGTTGTAGACGCAGTTTTTCACTGATTGGTGAACCTCTGCCCATATTCATTTCTGAAAGACTCCGCCTCTCTAAGATCCTCTTTTTATACCCAATCATCTTACTGACCCGTTCCCAATTAACCTCCAGCTGTTTCTTTTTACCAACACTTACTTCTCCCGACTTTTGTTGCCCCGTCCCAATTTTTTAGAGACGTACGGCCATCAAATTCAAAATGACCTTGTTTCCTTAAAACAGCACTCTTCCTCAATTTAAAAATGTGAAGTGTTTTCTATGTTCGGTTGTGAATAACATACGGCTTTATGAGATGCGCAAATCATTGCATTCTGTTTTTATTGACATTTCACCCAGTGTCCCAACTTTTTTGGAACTGGGGTTGTATAACTACCGATATGGTTTGCTGTAAGGAGACGTTTATTTAGCGTTCATGGAAGGAGTCTCCAGTGTCAGTGCTTTGTAACAGTCAGAGGGAAAGCTTTTGGTTTTTTTTGACGTCATCAGGACCAACTCAGCTCAAAAGATTGGCGCGGGAACCAATGTTGATAGCTGCTGTAACGTAAGCGAAAACAGCAACGTTTTTCTTCAGCACAACATGCAGTGTTTTCCTCTTCACTCACCCCTTAACTCACGATTTATTCACTCGGTAGAATTGGGTCTAAATTGGTTTGGTGGATTGGATGAAATGATAGAAGGCCTTTTACGGTTAACTTAACGTGCCCAAGGTGTCCATGGGGTTTAAAAAGCTACACGAGGACACACTTTTAATTGCCCACTAAAATAAAGTGCCTCTCATCGGAGGAGAATTCGATCCCCTTGGAAAGATCGTGCAGTCGGAATACGAGCGTTTCAGCGGAGAGGTAAGGTGAGAGCCGTGGATGCTTTTAACAGCGCCTTTGTTAAGTAAATGACATCGTTGTCTTCTGCAGTCAGAGAGGAACTCGCCGAGACGGTGTCCTCGTACGGCCCGCGCGCTTGTAAGACAATCCACCCTCCAGTGAGGAGCAAAAGTTAATAGCCCCCCCGCTCCCGGCCTGCAGCATTTGTGGTGTTAGAGTGGTTGTGTGGCAGGTCACCGTGTGCCGGTTTGTTGGCAACACACTCTGTTTTCATCCACTGATTCAACATCCATTACGTTGGCGTCACTTCATTCATCTCGACTCACTCGCTTGTATTGTCTTTCCTCAGCTCTTAAAGGACAAAAAGGTAAATCGACCTGTGTACACAGCCACGTAATGTCTTCTATTTGGGGGAAAATAGCATATAGAGATTATATTGCTGCACATTGTCGCTACGGTGTCACTTCCCTGGAACCGCTGAGAGGTTTAAAGTCTTACAGAACGCAGTGATATTTTCTTAAAATGCTCGTCTGCGGTATCAGTACGACCAAGAACAAAAAATTTAACACTAAATCCATCCATCCATCCATCTTCTACTGCTTACTCCTTCTTCAGGGTCGTGGGGAACCTGGAGCCTATCCCAGGAAGCATCAGGCACAAGGTGGGGTACACCCTGGACAGAGTGCCAGTTCAACACTAAATCGCTTTTGATATTTTTAAAAAAGAATTATACACCAATAAAGCTGCTGGTGCATAATGATTGAAACAGTCAGTGTTGCGCTATTGTAGGAAAATAATCAACCACAAGGTGATGTGATAACGCAGACTCGTCTGACCACACCGATTCTTATACAACATCAGTTACTTTTTATCCGTTCATAGTTACATTTAATGTTGTGGAACATCCCCAGAACAAGTTAGTTCCTGTTCTCACTTACGTTATAGCAGCTATAAACCGTCGTTCCCTCACCGGCCCTCTCGCTTTTCTCCCTTAAAGTTTTTACGACAAAAAAGAAAAAAGCAGCTTGTCATGTTACCGATAAGCTACAGCTCTACCTCAGACTATTACAAAGCACTGACACTGGAGACTCCTTCCATAAATAAACGTCAAATAAAACGATAATCTCATTACAGAAAACCGGCGCATCCGTCATACACGTCCCCCATGAATGCGTCGTTGCTATAGAAACAATAACGTATCCGAACGAATGCGTCAATATAGACGTGTGATGTGCGGCTGAGCTACTGTCGGAGCCGCTGTCGTAGGAAACGAACCAACTCCTTCGGACCAATCACAATCCAGAACTCATCAGCGAGCGCCGTGGGATTAAATTCGAGTCGACTCTTTAAGATGACGCGCGTCGTCCACAGTAACGGCATTATTCTTGCAGCGTACTCTTCCTGCGTCCGTGCTGAAAACCACCGTTTCGGCATCTGAGCTGTTTGTTAACGTGAACGCTGAGACGTGAGGCGCGTGTGTAAGGAGACGCCGCACTGCCGCTCGTTAAAGACGGAGTCCAGAACACGGTGGACGGATAATAGGATCAAACGCTTGAACTTTTGTAATCAAAGAGAACCTTGAATGGAAACGGGAAGCTTTAAATGGAAGCTTTCTCCGAGTTTCCAGTAAAAGCCCGGCCCTTAATTCGACATAACGCATCGCTTCCGTAACGCTTTAATGCACCGATCCGTTTGATTTTTTTTTTTTCTTCACAACAATATTTCCCTCGCGCTATCCCCAACTCCATTTTCCAAACCACAGCTTTCCTGTATTTTCAGCTGTGGAGAATCACAGCTCTCTTAAACAGCGCTGCAGAATATAAACAGGACAATGGAGAGGGTTCGAATGGCAAACCTGGCCTAATTCCACGTGTTATGCGTCTCCTTTCTGACAGTAAAGTGGTCATTTTTACCCTGGCGCTCTTCGTTCGGCTCTCAGCGGCAGAGCGGCTCTGCTGGGAATAGCACTGATCCTTCATCTTGTTAAAGTGATATTGACCTGGCTGTGTCGATTTCTATGAAGGACTCGTTCACTGCTCAAGTGCTGAGGCTTCTAATGCACTCGCAGAGCTCCGGCTTTGCTTTTTTATGTGTGTTTTCCCAGCAATAAAACAGATTCAGATACCCTGTAGGGTTCTTCATGGATATGGGAATTCTTTATTGCATTTAATTAAGTTAATCTCTCGTGGAATTTGTCACTGAGACGAACGAATCAGTTATCGATCATTTCCATGCGTTATAAAAACAGAGAGGCTTTTCTGTTATTTGTTTACCTGTTGGTATTTTTAACCCTTTGCCATTCATTGAATCAGTGAATCTTTCAGTCATGACCAAGAGTCAGTCCTCTCGCAGTTAGCGTTTGAATCAGTGGTGATATTTTGTGAGAAATTGTTCAGTGAGCCAATCAGAAATGTGTAATATTTTTCCGTTATTTGTTTATCTGTTGTTGTTATTATTATTATTATTATTTTTATTTTTTAATCCTTAGTTGTTCAGCAGATCGGTGTTTGAATCAGTGAATCGTTTGGTCATGACAGAGATTCACTCCTCTCTCATTTACCAAGTCAGTGTTTGGATCAGCTGCATTTTTTTTAGTCATTACTTTATTTCTTTTTTTAGATGACATGTTTTATCCGTCGTCATCGCTATGAAATATACATATACATATACATATACATAACTGCCGGTATGCTGAACCTAATCCCACCCATTGAATCGATGAATCATAATCGAGATTCACTGAATCTTTGAGTTTCTCCTTGCTCATTCAGCGAGTCAATGTTTGAATCAGTGATTCTTTGTTCATGACATAGACTCATTCCTCGCTGCTTCGAATAGTCTTTCTTTGAATCAGTAAATCTGATCGAGATTCGCACCTCTCTCATTCAGCGAGTCAGTGTTCGAATGAGTGATTCACTGCTCTGTTGTTCAGTGAGTCAGTGTTCGAATGAGTGATTCACTGCTCTGTTGTTCAGTGAGTCAGTGTTCGAATGAGTGATTCACTGCTCTGTTGTTCAGTGAGTCAGTGTTTGAACCAAGGAATCATTCGCTCTTTTGAACCAAGGAATCATTCGCTCATTCCAATTGTCAAATCAGCTAATCTTTTGTTCAAGATCGAGATTCACTTCTCCCATGTTCAGTGAGTGAGTCATCGTTTGAATCAGTGAATCTCTCGCTCGTGACAGATATTCGCTCATCTTTCATTAAACGAATCAGATTTTCCTCCCCAGTCCAAAGACAGGCTGACTGGCATTTCCGAATGAGATTGTGCCCTGGACGAGGTGCCAACCTCCTCGCCTTGTGCCCTGAGTTCCCTGGGATAGGCTCCTGGCTTCCCGTGACCCTGTGTAGGATGAGCGATACAGAAAATGGATGGATGGATGGATGAATGAACTATTTGCTATACATTGTCATCTTGCATAAAAGGAAGTCTAGTTTCAGATATCCTCCTACACGAAATGTGATCCACGTGAAAAGGTCTAACTTTCTCAAGTCTTTAAATCAGCTCAAACTGTGCACGACAAAAGAGGCACCAATTAATGCTGCGTTCTCGAAAGCGTGTTTCCCAGCAAGCTAATAAAGCGAGCGTGTGCTCAGCATCATACACGACTCATTTTCAGATCATGAGCTTAATAAAGCAGTGGAGCAAACTGAGAAGACGAGTGAATGGCGATGATGGACAATATGAAAGAACGCGATTCAGGAAAAATAGAGGAAGGATAAAGAAAAGCCAGGAGGAATTATTACCATGACAAAGGAAGACAGAGATTATTGCGTATTCGTCATTTTCCGTTTTGCCTTCAGGTTTCATCAAAGCAGATGTTTGTATGGTGGTCTGTTTTTCATGTTTAATGCATGGCTGGTTGAGGTGCGTCCTCTCCCCTCTTCTCACTCTCCTCTCCCTTTTTCTTATCATCCAGTTGATCTGGTCACCGAGAGGCAAAAATATCGAATTTTCTTTGCCACAGATGGATTGCTGTGATTTATTTATTTATTTTTTGGTTATTCCCCAAATATCACAGCTCGCCACGAGCTATTTGGGCGCTATTGATCTGAACATTAAAGGAGCAGCGAGTTTCTTGGCCTCCACTGCTCACGGGGAAGCAGAGGGCTTGACCTAAAATCCACCCGCTTCTCTCCTGGATTCCTCCAAATCCTCAGACCAACGTCGGGAGAACGCGGCCTTCCAAGTCAAATCTCTTCTCGGTGGGACCTGGCGATGGGTTCCGAGGGATTTCTACTCGCTCTACAAACACACAATGTGGGTCAGGAAATGATCCCAGCTATACAGATGAGATACACACTCATAAGTGTGCTATGAAGTACCCTAGATAGGCAGCCTATTTATATATAAACAGCCTAATCACTGGTGCAACGTGTGAATGAAGACTCGGTCTCGGTTTTCTGTCTCGATCTTGCTCGACTCGGTCTAGCTTCAACCCCTTTAAGACTCAATCTGGGGAAGTCCTGGTCTTGGACTTGACAATGGCCTTCTTGACTCCAGCTCTACACTGAGTCATTGCTAGCACCGGATAACTAGCCTGTTATCTAACTAGAGTAAGGAGGCATCACCTTGAAACTCTGAAGAATCCATGAGATCGGCTATTACAGATCTTACACGCAAACGTACAAATGTGTATCTCTAGTTACGTCAAAATGCTAAAATATCAACGTGTAAGAATATCAGAACGAATGTAGCACTGTGATGCAATACATCGGGGGAAAAAAACCCTGATCTCAGCCATGGAAAACATCTACCTACAGTAGCATGAGTTCTCTCACAACAACAACAACAACAACAACAACAACAACAACAACCACCACCCGTTTTTCTACTTAAAAGAACTTACAATAATATAATAATAATTGTGACCTTCATGGAGAACACGGCATCTAGAACTCCGAGGATTTTGAGAAGAAAGCTGTTTACATGCATCCTGACTGGCGGCTAGTTTCACAGTACAAGCCATGATGATTTTATATCACATTCCGACTTGTGGAGCATATTGAAGATCTATAGTCATGATATTGCTCTCAGGAAGACGCGTGTGAAAACAGATTGGCTTTGAAACATTTACTTTTCAGAAATGATTCCACGCCGTTGCCAGGTCGTGCTATTGTATATTTTTCACCTCCACCCAGCATCCACTGAATACACAGTATATATATATATATATATATACTCTTTTTGGGTGCAAAGAAAAACCACTGTCACAGACGCACAAACTACAATCAATATTTGTCAGGATACGTTTGTGCGCTTGCGGCAGATGCAGGGAAATAGAGGGCTGTGGCCTCGGCTGTCCATCAAACCCCCGGGTTTCATTTTCTGCTGTCATTTTGTAAAAGGTAAAAGCAGTCGCATGACGGCGACTCGTCCCGCGTCTTCCTGTAATCTTTGGGGAAAAGTAACCGCCGGACGAGAAGCTGTGAATTAATGTCAGCACTCGTTTGGGATTTTATTGTGACGGCGGCGTGAGATTATTTACAGGATTTGATAAGGTTCTAACGCTGGATGTTGGAGATCATACATGAGGGGGATGGGGAAGGATTGATCCGAAGTGTCGTTTAATAGTCACGGACGAGACGATTACGGAGCAGAGCAGGGTTTAATATCAGAACCTGAGACGTGTAATCTGAGACGTCTTTCTGCCCGCGCCTGCCAGATCGGAGCTGCGGATGGAATGTAAACATTTTCATAAATAACGCAGAACCGCGACGTTATTTTCTTCTTCTTCCGCCTTTCGATGCTTCACGTGTAATTATCTGGAGATCGCTTTCTTTAAAAGTTGCGAGACACACTGATGCTCTGCTGTCTAAATCAGCTAGCCACTTTTCTTTGCTAATGTCAGCTAGCTCTTTCAGAATGGTAGATTTCGATAAGATTAGCTGAATCGAGTGTACTAGAAAAGAGCCTATTAGCCTATTAGCATAGCTAATAAGGTCACTATTAACGTCGGCGTCCAACAACATGCCTCGAGCGATAATCTCGCGATACGTACACTTTAAAAAGACAAATTCACCAGCCGATATTTCACACCCATTCATTCATGAGGAGCTGTGCAAAACAGACAGTTCCTTCAGCTGTACGTTCCTCCCGAAACATCATAAAGGAACATTTCTTTTCAGCAGTAATTGTCTCTTGGGTTTGATAATGTTTCAAAAGCCGCACAGTAAAATGAAGTTAAACTGACTGATGTCATTTGATTCTTTGATATAAAATGTATTCCAAACATATCTTCGCCGATACTGACTTTACATAAAAGACTTATATAAAGGTTTCATAAAGCATTTTAACACGGAAAAAAAAAATAATAATAACCCTGAGTTCACTCAAATGTACTGTAAATGCTAGCATTACAGCTTATAAAAACCTACTAATGTTACTTTGGTCTAAGTGGGTATATGCGTAGATGTATTCCACAAGTATATTTTACATTTCACCAAATTTCATTGAAGAAATAGATCTTAAAGATGAACAGTTACTGTACGTTTCGAAATGTTCCTTCAAACACAAACGCAGCGGAAACTGAACTAATGGGATTCTCAAGCACAATAGTCTCTAGAGTGGTGCGAAACACAAAAAAACACCCAGAAAGCGGTGGTTCTGCGGCCTGGGAACGGCTAGAGAGGTCAGAGGAGAATGGGGAAGACTACGGTAACTCGAATAAGCACTCTGTACAACCGTGCTGAGCTGAAAAGCATCTCAGAACCCATGCCCAGTGTGGCCTTTTGATGCTTAGCTGACAGGAGTGGAACCCGTGTGGTCCTCTGCTGTTCTGTTGTGTCCCATCTGCTTCAGACGTAGACGTGTTGTGGGTTCTGAGATGCTTTTTTGCTCACCATGGTTGTAAAGAGTGCTTATTCGAGTTACCGTAGCCTTCCTGTCAGCTCGGGCCATTCTCGAGCCGTTTTCTCGCACAGAACTTCCGCACATTGGATGTTTTTGGGTTTTTTTTGCACCATCCTGTCTTGACTGTTCCGTGTGAAAATTCCTGGAGGTTTCTGAAATACTCAAACTTGCCATCCAACAAGTCACTGAGCTTTCTACCCCTCCATTCTGATGTTTGATGTGAACATTAACTGAAGCTCTTGACCTGCACCCGTAGGATTTTATGAATTGTGCTGCTGTTGTGCTACACGATCGGCCGATCGGACGACTGTACGAGTGAGCAGGAGTACAGGTGTTCCTAATAAAGTGATTTTTGCTACGCAAGAGGAGGGGGGGGGGTAAAGGAAGGAAAAAGAGAGAAAACACTGCCGTCTCTGTGAATCATCTTCTTCATCCGTGAAGCGGAACAGCATCAGATGCTGTAAATCTCACAGCAGCGCGAGTGTGAGGAGCCTGTCGCATGGAATCGCTGATGTTTTGAACACGTTAAACAGGAGGAGGCCTGGAGGAGAGACGTCTCTGCGTTAAACACCCAGCGGATATGACAGCGAAGCGCTGGCACAGTAAACGCAGGAGAGCAAGTCCGATTAAAGGAAGAGAACACGGGGACACGTGATGACGGCGGTGGCGTGTCACAACAGAAACGTAAACATAAAGATTTCGCAGCGGTGGCGTGGAAACTCGGCGGGGAGAGAGAAAAGACACGGTTACAGAAAGATTATTTAACAACGATCAAAGCAAATAAGACACGACTGAGTTCCCAGGATCAAAAGTGAACACTAGCAAAAATAAAAATAAAACAAGAAAAAAACCCCCAAAACAATTAAAAGGAAAACATTTTAAAAGACTATAATTAAAACTGTGTCAGAATCACACAGTCCTCACAGAACTCGTAAATTAGGATTTCTATCGAGACTCGGATTTGAACCACCTGACCTGCTGCGGCGTCATGCGGAAAAACTCAAAACGGTGGCAGCTTCAGCAGTAAAACGTAGCTAAAAGAGTTACCGTAAGATTTCAGCGTAAAAAAATTGTATAATTGATTATTATTAGTGTCTTAATAATGCAAGATTAACCGGAAAATGAACTAAAGACATTCGATACAGTTTGATGTAGCTAGGACAGAGTTGGATAATTAGTCTAATATCTAATATCATATAATCCCGATTCTCGGACATAAACAGGTCCGGGTAGAACGTCCGGGTTGTCATCTAGTAATTACGGTAAATCCGACATGACGTGAAATAAAGGCAAAAAAGAACAAACGAATAGAAATGTCGCCTCAGATACTAGATATAATCAAATCGAATCGAATAAGTGACCGCAGTAAAATGGTGCGGAGATACAAGTCAAGAAAATCAGTCGAAAGCTTCGGTTTCAGTTCTACAGTTAGTTACATTATTATGATTAAAAGCTATAAACGTTATTACAGGTGCAGCGATTTCTCGGCAAGTGATCAGTTTTATACATTTTTTTCATTTTTTATTTTCCAATAAGAGTGACACTTTATAAATATCTGTAGCTTGGAGTTTGTTCAAATAATGTTTTTACATCTCGAAATGATTTCCATAACAAGGTTTCGGAATGTTTTCAGTAAATACACGTTTTTTTATCAATCAAATGAGTAATGAATACGACCGATACACGTATACTGTATGCATTCGAGGCAAAGATTTTTTTTTACTTATTTAAAATTGCAAACACTACTAACAATCGATCCGTGAGGAATCTCTGCGTCGAGCCGAGAACTTCACCTGCGTGACAGGTAAAAAAAGAAAAAACCCCAAAACAATCCGGATATGTGGCGAAGTTGATGAACGACGAACGACAGGCGGTGACTCGGGTACAGAATCCGTGGAAATAAAAGAAAAAGAAGAAGACAGGATCCATTAAACATTGAGAGGAGTGACGGATTCTGTAGAATAAAGACAGCGTTTAGAGAATATACGTGATGAAAAGGCCACAGATCGGCGTGACAACGCGTAGAAACACAACCGTGAACAAGGCGAGTGCTCTGAATTATTTAAACAACACGAGGAGAGATGAAGAGCGAGAACCGGGATTGCAGAGTTTTGCATTTTATGTGCTAATAATCATAAACACGATAGCGGAGGAAGATAATTAAGACTTTTGTATTCAAAGTCATCTCCCCTACGCAGAAGGGTGCGTTCAGCCTAAAGCGTTTTATGCTGTGAAACATTGAGATCTGGCGCAAGGGAATGTAAACACACCTCCATATGCTATAGGACTGATGTGACCTGGTTGGCGTTAGTATTTAATTTTCCAAGAGATCGACCATTTCTATAAGTCGGCAGTATTTAATAGTATACCTTATACCATCATGACCATGAGAGAAGATCTAACAGGAGAACATCCAGCCTTTATCACATGCGATGTAATAGCAAAGGTCACGTACGTGCAACATCGACATCGAGCGACATCAGCACGCACCAAGGACGACGTTATGGTCTGCTATATAAGGGCTTAGCGAGATGGGGACGACTGTTCTTGAGCTGATGTACTGCCAGAAACAGAAGGATATCAACTTCTGAACAGCTTGACCATCCAGCTGGGAATGGACATCAATGTTAAACCCTGCCTCGGAAAAAAGGAAAGAAGGTGCAAAAGACATCTGAAGGATTCCTATGCGTTCTGAAGAATGTAGATATTTATAAACAGGATTTCATGGAAAGTCATGGAGAACCTAGAACCTCGAAGCTCATGTCCTAGAAATGAGAAATGTCCTGGACGATTCCAAAGGCCCTGAGTAGAAAGTGAGAGACTCGGGAGAAGTCTGGGTGTTCCACTTCTCTCTTTTTTTACAACTTCTTTTATTCCCCTCTGTTTACACTTTCTCTTTTCTTAAAAATGTGCATGAGCTCATCGATTCAGAAAGTCTAGCAGTACACTGATGTTCCTCTCTGACAGAGGAATGGAAATCGACTTATCTGACATGTTCAATCAGTATAAACAGACGACATTATCGCTGCAAGTCTGGTAAAAGTCGAGTCAGGACGCTGTTGGGTTTCTGTGTGTAGAGTATCGTGGCTCTGTGTTTGGCCGCTGGTGAGCGCGGGTGCTGGGAAAGGGGAGCGGTTTGAGCCCCCTACTGGACAAACGATTCACATCTCTAACACAATAACACAGAGATAAAACAGACAGCACAATGAAAGCTCGTTTCTTTTCTTTTTTTTTCGATAGTAAAACACCGTGTACAACTGGCACGATTAACTGAAAACGTTTAAACCTAGTAGGCTCGATAGAAAAAAAAAAATCCTGCAAATTCTTAAATCCATGAGTGTCTACTTTCATATGAGCCTTTAATCAGTGCTGTGGAGTGTGACATCACAGATAAATTCAAATTTCAACACAGACAGCCCAAAACCAGTTCTTATTTCAAATCCAACCCCATCAGCTTCACATCCGGTTCAATTTAAAGCACTCATGTACGCCTCTGTATACGGCACTCAGCAAGCGCTGATCTGTACATCGAGAGTCGGGGTCACCGCTGCTGAGATGCAAAAAAGTCGAGCCACGCGTGCTTACGATGCAGCGTTGATGGATTTTACATCAGCAGGGTGGCTGTTGAATAAACAAGAGGTCTGATTGGCCTATAGAGTCGGGGGGAAAAAAACAGTCTGGTTGTTTTTGAGCGTGGAATACATTACAGTATAGAAAAAGTCTGAATAACAAAGTGTTTGGCTTCGAGTCTCTGCTGCACAGCGCAATCTACACCAAGCCTCTATAAACCAAATATCGGCGAAGATTTCCTACCACGGCGCATACAAAATTCTGAGAAGCAACCGGATGATGTCATCAAAACGCGCCAATCAAAAGCACCACTCGTTACGTCATTATTTATTTCAAACTTTATCGACCAAGTAACTTAATTCATCGCATTTCCATTCGGGTTCATTTAAATAAAAAAGTACGTAACTAATGGATGTTACTTAACAAGTTCATTCTTGAAAAAGGAATTGCTAAAGGAGCTCCTACATGGGCTGCGATTAAATAAAGACGTTAATCATGGGTAATAAGTGTCTATTACAGAGTGCACTATTAGTAATTTGCTCAAAGTTGTAACAAAAGATGGCACTTAATGGAGTTCAGACGGACTTTTTCTATACTACACCATTTCATCCTGCATAATAAAAAGAGAATTCACACTCCTCCAGACTGGATATAAAGGGAAATGTCAGTCACTCACGCGCTCTATAATAGCTCATGCTGGTCGGGAAAAGAAAAAGCTTTACATTGGGCTTTAGGGTTGTGCTGACAGACACGCTCCATTACTATTCATCTGGTGCTAAACAAAGGCATCCGTGGCTCAGCACACAGAGAGTCCATTATCCACAGAGAGGCTCCCATTTGTAATACAAGTCTGGTCCACTTTTATTACAGCCCACATTTCAATATCACTGCGTCAACACGCCGTCCTGTAGCGCTCCGAACTGATCCAGATCTGATCTGCCCGTCTGCCTTTTGTGATCTTTGTCCAGTCCTCTCTGGTGGTCATATCCGTCTTCGGGCTCGGAACATTTTCGCTACGCAATCATCTCTCATCATCAGTCAGAACCGTCTTGACCCCTTTTCTTCCTCTCCTGCTACTCCTTGTCAGAGTCGACGTGATTTATTCTGATTCGTATTTACGTCGTAAGTTCCTAGCATTCAGAGTCGGGTTATACACCTGCTTAAGATGATTCAAATCACCGGCGTGTAGTTCACGTTCACGTTCTGAAAACCATTTTCTAGCATAGAAGCGTCCAAGACAGACTCTTTCAACAGGGTGTAGACGTCGAAGCACAAACTGAACTGATAGAGGGTGAGAACTGAAATAAATCTACTAGGAGTCTCGTATATCACCGATATATCGCTGCATGAAGTCCTAGTTGTAATTTTCACATTAATCACTGGTGTAATTTGAACAAAATGGCTCCCGCACTCATTATTCAGCGGCACAGAGAATAGAATAGCACTTGATCCAGCGCAGACTGTTCTTTTTTCCAGACTGTGTGACTTAACAATGCTCCTCACTCGAGCTGATATCATCGCTCATATGTAACTCTGACGTAACTTCTGAATAGCGCTACAGTCTGAATACTGATGTGCGCTTGTGTCACTAAACCATGTCCCATTTATGGGAAATTTGAGCTGTTATGGAGGGTGATTTGGTTGAAAGTTGGTTACCAGAGCCGTCTGACATCTCAAATCATCTGAAATCTTGGTCCTGGATGAAGGAAAAGCTTATCAACCGCCAGACTCCTCATACAATGTTCTTGTGAAATGTTTACATCAGCCCGTCATAAACATCCAAAGGCTTGACATCCAGAGAGCGTCAACTTTAATTTTTCCTTTTCCTACACCGATTGCGCCCCCTTTCCGAGCCCAACCCAAAGCCCACCGTCGTCCCTCGCCAGCCGAATAATTATGGACGTTTTATTATCTTCTGTTTCGTCTGGAGAGCGCGATGCCGTTGCCAACAGTCGAGCAGACATAAAGGTTAACGCCACCGATGCTCTCGGTTTCAGCCGTAATTGAGCCAGATGGGACCGGGCAGTGCCAGAGTTCACTCTAAATCAGTGTTTACACACCGATACACCCGAGACTGTCTCATTAGTGCCTCCTGCATCTGAAAGACGCGTACACTAGGCCTGCGGTGATCATTTGCACAGCGCCCAGGCCGGCAAAGGGACGCCGTCTAGGGTGGGGTGACTTCTCTGAGTCCGAGGTGCCAGATGCTGCCGAGGATTGTTTGGGTCCCAACCAGGCGCTGAGGAGCTTGATAGGTTGTTGTTGTTGTTGAAAGTTATGTTAAAGGCATCAATGCGCCATCTGTAGGATAGGTTTATCTATGAATATTTAATGACCGGATAACAACTGGACTCTAAAACAATCTTCAAATTTGCTAACTTTTGTGTGTGTGGGTAAATATTATTGGTCTCGTATGGATCAGTGGAACAGTATGGAAGTGTATGCGAATGTTTTGATCATACCGCTTCACGCCGCAATGGTTATAGACCTCGCATTATATCGGGGAAGTCGTGTTGTTTCAGGGTTTAACATTAGCTCGTGTGAGTGCGGTCTATTTATAAAAAACACCTACTTCTGAGAAATTAATATTCTCACATCCCTCTCCGGCTGTGAGACGGAAGGGTAGTGGGCGTGTCTGCGGGCGGAGCAGATGGGCGTGACCCTTTAATCCTGGATGTGATTGGTAAACGGGCGATTTGCTTTGGTTTCATGATGACATAAAAAATAAAATAAAATAAATAAAAAAAAAGAGCGTAGCTGCATGACATTCCTGGAAAAAAAAGAGAAACTGCAGGTCGGAAATTTCACGTGCCTTTAAAAAAAGATTAATAATATAAAGGATTTATTTGCATATATTTCTTTAATTATATTGATGCTTTAATGGAAGTTCATTTTTATTATATTTTATTTTAGCATCAGTGCGTTAAGGGTCGAATGTTTTGCATATATTACATTTATTTTATTCATGTTTTGTTGCTACTTTGTTTGCTATTTTTTTCCTTAATTGTCTGTGGGTATAAATCTATATACCGTCAGTAAATCTATTATTTATTTTATTTCATTGTTGAAGGGCTTACATACATTCGCGTAGTTGTGTCAAATTATTTTTTTTGCTGGAGTTTTTTCTTTTCATATATTTAATTAACAATATAACCCGCTGGAGTCCTTCTTTAAAAACAAAAAAACCCCAAAAAAGAATTGACCATTGGTCAGATTTAGGCCACGCCCCTGTTTCCGTATGGACTCGGAACCGTGACTTTTCCCAGTAACTCAGTTGAACAAAGCCGTTACGGATACATTTTGTCTCTTTTATTCCCGAGTTATCTGTCATTATCTGCGTTTAGTCACGTCTGCCGACGTGACGATGCTTATTTGAAGATGAAATCCGTGTGATTTCACCGCCGGCTGCGAACCAGAGTGTGGATTTTGGATCGAGGAGAGATTAATAAGTGATTAATGCGCTCGGCAATCGGGGGAAGCAGATATAATAATCCCTTGTGTGAAAAAAGAAGCAGCTCTGTGTGTTGCCTCGATTAAAAATGGCTGATGCAACACTGACTTAAAACACGCGCGCGTGTGCGTGTGTGTGTGTGTGTGTGTGTGCTCGACCCTCAGCAGTGCCGATCCCTGTATCTCAGCTCATATTTCTGTTTCTCTATAATAATATCGTACGCGTATTAAAAAGTAGATGTGAAGTTTCACGTACGTCCACGATCTTATCCGTGCGTGCAAATGCTGCTAATTTAATTCAGCGTGTCTTTCATTTTCTTGTCATTCCGTACAGATGCACAGTGGTTTTGTTGCCAAGGAAATGGTCACATTATGCAAAACACATTGGTTAAGGTTAAGGTCATTAAACACCTAAAATTATTCCTCGTTCAAATCCCAATGGAGAACACGCCAGACATAATAATCGCAAGGTTACAGCGTGTGTGTCCAGGGATCAGGGTTGTTCTCGCAACATGTTGACACGTGCTCAATGAGCACAGGATGTCGATGTTTGTTTTTGCAGTAACACCTTTTTTTCTTCTTCTTCTTCTTTATTTATTTATTTATTTTTTATTTATTTTTTATAAGGAAGCTCCGGCAGGTAATTGGAGAGGAAGAAGACTTCGGTGTCCATTCAGCAAGAAGGTCCCTAGATGTTAAAAAAAAACGAAAAAACAAAACAGCAACTGCTGCTGGAGAACAATAAACACTTCTTGTGTAATGATTCGGAAACATATGTCCTCGGGGTCGCACTTTATTTATTTTTTCGACGGGACTTTTTATACACTCAGCGAGCTGCTGGTGTGTTACCGGTTTTCTACCGATCCGCTACGCTAATAACGTACAGCTGTGCTTTACGCGGAGACCTCCCGGCTACGAGACACAAACGGACAAATCGGATTTTACTCGTATATTAAAACGTGCCGAGAAACATCACGAGCATCTTGAGAATTGCAGTAACGCGCGCACGCGTGTGTGTGTGTGTGTGTGTGTGTGTGTGTGTGTGTGTGTGTGTGTGTCCTGAGACAGTAAATACATCCGGGGGAAGAAATTCAATTATTCATTTATGCCTCTTATACAACATTTCACAACATTCAGCTAAAAAAAAAGCGTTTACTTTGCAAATTCTTGTGACTGAAAGTCTCTCTTTTTAAAAAAAAGTGTGTGTGTGTGTGTGTGTGTGAGTGAGAGAGAGAGAGAGAGAGAGAGAGAGAGATCAGACGGCCGGTGATTGGCAGTTGGTGAGCGGTGTTGTGTTCTGGGTATCATAATCCGGGGCGGCCATGTTTGAAGTGGGCGGTGTGTGTTAATATGTATAATTGATTGTATTTTATTAGGCTGTGTGATTTGATTATCTTTTATTAGTTGTGTTATAACTTTGCTGTGTTTTTCCTCTTCCGCCTTCCACCTTCTACTCCTTCTTCTTTGACATTTCCGCGGGGTTTGGGTTGACTGATTTGTCCGGCCAAACAGGTGAATAAATATAAAACCTCAACCATAAGTGCAGTCACTTTTGATAATGACGCGTTGTGATTTGCGCTGTCGCAAATACAAAGTCACATGAAATTTTATTTACAAATGAAAACTAATAAGAAGTGAAATCTTATAATAGTAGTTAAGTATATATATATATATATATATATATATATACACACATCAATTAATTTCAGCGTGTTTACACAGAACTGTTAAACTGCTCCTCGCTTGAGCCGATATCACGCAAGAAAAGTGTGCTTTAGTTGAAGGTCATTGTAACTGAGACGCGCCTCTGTTTCCGGCAAGCTCCGCCCACATCACTTCTGAATAGTGCTGAAGTGTGTATTTACGTCTGAGGTCTAAATACCCATGTGCACAATGTCGGTATTAAATCCTCGCTGCATGGACGTAACTCAACTCCGTCAGTTTAGGCAGCGCTGGAAAATAATGCTGGCCACAAAATATTGACACTTTGGGCCCAATTCGGACGTTTTCACTTAGGGGTGTACTCACTTTTGTTGCCGGCGGTTTAGACATTAATGTCTGTGTGTTGAGTTATTTTGAGGGGACAGTAAATTGACACTGTTACACAAGCTGTACACTCACTACTTTACATTGTAGCACAGTGTCATTTCTTCAGTGTCGTCTCATGAAAAGATATCATCACATATTTACACACAGGTGAGGGGTGTACTTACTTTTGGGAGATACTGTATAAATTAGCATGTGATGTAAAACCATCTTAACTGTTATTATGAATTGTAATAAACGTAATTAATTAGAGGACACGCGGCTATAAATTCGGGCGTCTGAGATCGGATCGTAAACATGACCTCAGCGGTTATGAGACATGCTATAAATGGTCATGACAGCTCAATGGGGTTTGTATATTTATGGCAGGGTTATGTCAGTCTTTTGATGTTTTTAAAACTTTAAAGCTGCAGTTATGGAATATTTACAGAATAATTACAAAACCTTTACAGAATATTCACGAACCTTTTATGGTAAATTTCCGGAATATTTACAAAACGTTTACAGAACATTTATGGAACGTTTACAGAACATTTATGAAACTTTTGCAGTACATTTTAAGAAACTTTTAGGGAACATTTTATGGAATATTTGCAAAACTCTTATGAAACTTTTACAGAACGTTTACATAACTTTTAGGGAACATTTACAGAATACTGAGCGAACATTTATGAAGCTTCTACGGAACATTAACGGAGAAGTACTTTATTTTTCTAAACTTCTCTTCTTTTATCTTTTCTCTCCAGTGGTCGGTTTTTCTCACCTAATTTCTCAGAAACTTTCCAAAACCCAAGCCTTTTTAATTCCCGTGCCAGAAAAGTTCCTGGCCTTATTTACTAGATTGGCATTAAAAATTCAGATAATGTGTCCACTTAGTTGGGTGATTGTGGAATGAATAAGACATGAGGTGGCGTCTGGCAGGCGAATAAACAACACTGACTGAGACGGAACACGTTCACTACAAACAAACACAAGCCATTTATTTAAAGGTGTCAGTAAGATTAGAGATTAGTCAGGACTCCTGAGAGTAATGAGGACCTACAGTCTTTAGGGAGCATCTGGTCCATATATATATATATATATATATACAGTGTGTGTGTGTGTGTGTGTGTGTGTGTGTGTGTGTGTGTGTGTGAGACACCTAGAAATGGCGATTTTGGTCAGTTGTAGTTCTGATTTTTGGAAAAACGTGTCGTCATCAAAATTAAATGATCTGAAACGTAGTAAATTTGAAGAAGGTTTTAGGCTCCGCCCACTTCACAATCACATCATGTGCTATATCCCTTCTTTATTTTAGTCAGTTTGTGTGTGGGACATGTAACTAGGACTGAAACACACAACATGTCGACGGATCTCGACCAATCTCTCAACATGATAACTGTCTGATTTATGGAATTATAATAGAATTAAATACATTTCTTTTTTATAAATATATATTTCTTTCTTTCTTTCTTTGCTTCCTTCCCTCCTTCCAGCTATCCATTTATTTTCTTCTTTTATTGCTCCATTTTTCTTTCTTTTGTTATTTTTGTAGCCCAATATTTTTTCTTTCTTTCTTTCTGTCTGTCAACCATTATTTTTGTTTTATTCCTTTCTTTCATGAATTCTTTTCTTTGATTGTATTATTTCATTTCTGTTTTTGGACCTAAAAAAATACCAAAATACATTATTAAACATAGCCTTCCTTCGTCCCTTCATTTCTTTCTACCTTCCTCCCTCCCTTCCTCCCTCACTTATTTACTTCCTCTCTCCCTCCCTTCTTTTCTCACTTCCTCCTCCCTCCCTTCCTTACTTCCTCTCTCCCTCCCTTCCTTTCTCACTTCCTCCCTCCCTCCCTCCCTCCCTTCCTTACTCCCTCTCTCCCTCCCTTCTTTTCTCACTTCCTCCTCCCTCCCTTCCTTACTTCCTCTCTCCCTCCTTCCTTTCTCACTTCCTCCCTCCCTCCCTCCCTCCCTTCCTTACTCCCTCTCTCCCTCCCTTCTTTTCTCACTTCCTCCTCCCTCCCTTCCTTACTTCCTCTCTCCCTCCCTTCCTTTCTCACTTCCTCCCTCCCTCCCTTCCTCCCTTCCTTCCTTACTTCCTCCCTCCCTCCCTTCCTTTCTCACTTCCTCCCTCCCTCCCTTCCTTACTTCCTCCCTCCGTCCCTTCCTTTCCTCACTTCCTCCCTCCCTCCCTTCCTCCCTCCCTTCCTTACTTCCTCTCTCCCTCCCTTCCTTTCTCACTTCCTCTTCCTTCCTTCCTTCCTTCCTTCCTCCCTCCTTTCCTTCCTCCCTCCCTCCTTTCCTTCCTCTCTTCCTCCCTTCCTTCCTCCCTCCCTTATTTACTTCCTCTCTCCCTCCCTTCCTTTCTCACTTCCTCCCTTCCTTCCATCCTCCCTCTTTTCCTTCCTCTCTTCCTCCCTCCCTTCCTTACTTCCTCTCTCCCTCCCTTCCTTTCTCACTTCCTTCCTCCCTTCCTCCCTCCCTCCTTTCCTTCCTCTCTTTCTCCCTCCCTTCCTCCCTCCCTTCCTTACTTCCTCTCTCCCTCCCTTCCTTTCTCACTTCCTTCCTCCCTTCCTCCCTCCCTCCTTTCCTTCCTCTCTTTCTCCCTCCCTTCCTCCCTCCCTTATTTACTTCCTCTCTCCCTCCCTCCCTTCCCGGGTGTAAAACGTTTCCCTCAGCTGGTACGTTCCTGTGTTATTTTGCTCCAGCGCTTCAGTGCGTGCTACGTGAAAGCAGGAACGCAGCTGTACACGTGTTTAGCGCACGTCTGCTGCGTGCTCTCTGCCACACACTCCAATCCATCACACCAGCATTTCTACACACACACAAGCACAAGCCGCGCTGGCAGCAGGATGAGGATTCAGTACGGCCGCCCCGGCGCTCTGACATTACGTGTGAAGGACAACACGCTTCATCATTTCACTTCATGTAAATAGCAGGAACTCCAGCTGCTGGGCTTCACCCCGTCCCGTCCCTGACCAGTGCACGTTTATTACTGCGCTTCACTCACTTTTATCCCATGGGCTGTCTGAATACTCCATTCTGATTGGCTGGAAGGCGTGCGTTAAAACCGTACATACCACGGGTAGTTCCGGTCCATTTAATCACCGTTCTAAATTAACGAGCTGCCTATAAACAACTGTAACCATAGCAACGTACTGTTACTCTCATTATTAGTAGAGACACAGCACAGATGCAGGTCATTCAAATAAATGTAATGTTACCGCACTACCTCATCTCTGTGTACGATTTAGAGCGGGCGGAATTGTAGATATAACGACATGAATATAAAATAACTAATGAAAATGAACCCTTACTTTTATCTTTTCAGTCAGACTTTGTGCTGCAAACATCAGTGACGGCTTTAACTCGTCAGTGCCGGCAGGAGATTGAGGGATAAGTGGGACAATCCAGGGCTAGGTGTGCGTTACACCACTTTCATTCACTCCGTTACACGTCAGCTGCGTCTTTACCTCCACGCCTAGCCCTGGATCATCCCTTACATATCACATGACCTGTGGTTCTGACAAGCCCCACCCACTTCCGGCCATCTCTGCTGACTTCTGCCCACCTAACACATCCACCGTAACAGATCTTTCTTTCTTTCTTTCTTTCTTTCTTTCTTCCATTCATTGTGTTTATGTATTATCCCTTCATCTTTTCTCTTTCATTATCATTTCACAATTTCCTTTCTTTCTTTCTTTCTTTCTTTCTTTCTTTCTTCCATTCATTATGTTTATGTATTATCCCTTCATCTTTTCTCTTTCATTATCATTTCACAATTTCCTTTCTTTCTTTCTTTCTTTCTTTCTGCACATAATCTACTGTACTTAACCTCAATTTTTTTCTTTCTTTCAGCCTTTGATTTAATTATCCATTATATCAATTTCCCCAAACCTTCTATCTTTCTTTCTTTCTTTCTTTCTTTCTTTCAACCCATTTTGTTAATATGCTTTATTCAATCTCTGTTTGTTTGTTACTTTCTTTCTTAGTTTTTTCTTTCCTTTTTCAGCTATTCAGTTTATCTATCCATTTTTTCTCTTTCATTATCCCATTTTTCCATTTATCTGACCTTTCTTTCTTTCTTTCTTTCTTTCTTTCTTTCTTTCTTTCTTTCTTTCTTTCATAATTGCATTAATTTAAGTTTAAGTTTCTTTTTTTGTTACTTTCTTTTCCTTTCTTCACGTCTTTCAGCTATTCAGTTTATCTCTTCATTTCTTCCCATTCATTACACTATTTCCTTTTTTTTTTTTTTGACATTTTTAGTCCTTTTTGAGCTTGAAATCTTCTTGTTCCAGTTGCAGACATAAATACTTTAAACTAGCGAACTGATCCGCCAACAGAAACAACAGATACTTCAAGCTCAAAGCGAGTAAAAAAAAAGAAATCTAGAAATAATTTCAATCTTATATTTGGTGTATTGTAATCTTACAACAGAATCAAAGATTCATTTGAATATAACGAAGTTTGTGTCTTTCTTTCTTTCTTTCTTTCTTCTAGTAAAAGTTAAAGCAATCGTTTGGGCAACGATGTTCGTGATGTTAGAAATCCGGCAGCAGAAGTGTGAGCTGTTGTTTTGTTTAGTGTGTGTGTGTGTGTGTGTGTGTGTGTGTGTGTGTGTGTGTGTGTGTGTGTGTGTGACATTGTCGGCTCTTTAAATAGCTGCCGTCGTGTTTCGCTTGTGCTTCGACTGCAGATGTGGGACTCATTTAAGAGATAGCCGAAGACGAGAGGAGTTCACTAAACGCAGCGGCTAATTACTCATAAATTCGTTTGCTCAGCATCCCCGCGCAGACCGAGTGGCTGGAGTTCTTCTCTTTGTTTGATTATTAGTTCCTCGGTGCCTCGGGGGAGCCGTAGCAACTCCGGCTCTATTAGCTTCAACAACACTTAACTCTTAGCAATATGAACCTCTCAATAACGACAGAAGGAAAACATAGTACGCTCCGCTAGCACAAAAACTTCCGCACGCTATTACCCGCCTTCCCGTCTCCAATATTCCGGGCCGAGAGCGAGCAGGCCCCAGTGTAACACTACGGATAATGATATGGCATGAATCGATGCTTTATGGCCCCCTCGGATTCCTCAATCACACCGGAGCTGATCAACATCGTTTGCATCATTACGCGTGCGAGGCGGATGGCGGGAACGGCGCGATCGGTGAGGAACGAGAGAAACGACTGTGTCTCCCTGAGAGGAGCGCTTAGAGACCGGAGCACGGAAGAGAGAAAGCGTGATTGACTTAATGAGGAGCGAGTTCTCGGATGGCGGACGCGTTCAGCAGCAGAAAGTTTCAGCACTGAAGAAACTCTTCTGAATTTGGCGGATTTGGTGCAAAATGGCTGCCAGTGGCACGAGCCGTCCTGAAACGGTATAAAAACACGTCTGATTCTGTTCTGATTCCAAATACTGCCAGCATCAGACCTGTCTAATCTCCAACGACTGCTTCTGGATAGCTAACGTAGTTAACAAGTAATTAAAGCCTGAATATTATCCCTCCATCTATTATCATCTCCACTTTTTTTGGTTTTTAATGTCTCTCCATCCATACCTCTATCCTTTCTTTTATTTATAGTCAGCTCTCCATTTCTTTTTTCCTACCGTCATCCATCTATTATTTCTTTTTCCTTATTCAATTTTTGCCATTTCCTCAGCCCTTCTTTCTTTCTTTCTTTCTTTCTTTCGACTTAATGTAATGCAGACTTTTGTTCATTTCTTAACTTATTATTTATCCCTACATCTCTTTTATGATCCCGTTATTTTTTTATTTTCTTCATCTGACCTTTCTTTCTTTCTTTCTTTCTTTCTTTCTTTCTTTCTTTCTTTCACTATCCATTACTTTTGTTCTATTTTTATTATTTATCCATACATCTCTTTCATGATCGCATTATTTTTTTTTCATTTTCTCCATTCGTCTCATTTTTCTTTCTTTCTTTCTTTCTTTCTATCTTTCTTAAATCTTTCTTGAGAACTTTATTCTCGGTCCAAGTCAATTCTAGCACACAAACTCCGCCTCTGAAGTTTTACAGTGTTTTATAAAGTGTTTATAGACGACAGTGTGTCACAGAGACAGAAACCACAGCAGCACGTCTGTCTGAAACACTGAACACCTCCACAAAGCCCACTGATCAACTACAGGCTATAAGCTATTAGCTATTGTTAGCTATTTTAGCCTTGTGTGTGCGTGTGTGTGTGTGTGCGTGTGTGTGTGTGTGCGTGTGTGTGTGTGTGTGTGTGTGTGTGTGTGTGTGTGTGTGTGTGTGTGACATGCCTAATTGGAGCCCTGTTCCTGTGATAATGGAAAGACCTGGAGAGCGGACAGATGCTGCGAGACCCCAAAGGCCTGCGGTTCGGCCGAATTCTCAGCGCTCAGGTGTTAATTTATGCTGCAACACCACATTTCCCCCCTGAACTGCACCGCGGCAGACCCCAGGGCACTCCACGGACAATCTCATTTACTGGTGAGAATAAATAACGGCCCCCCTCTCCCTCTTCTGTCCCCAACAACGAGATACGAGCTGAAATATAATTTTGCAGAGTGCACAGAGGATATTTTATCAGGACGAAAGGGGAGGTTCTGCAGTCAGGGAGCTGTAACTGTTCACTCATGATTAGATGTGTTGTGTGTGTGTGTGTGTGTGTGTGTGTGTGTGTTTGTGAATTATCATGTGGGGGCTAATTGTGTAGACAGTGTTGGGAAGTACTTAACATTAGAGTCCAAACGTTTATTTTGTCATTAGACTGCTCTCACACTTGTTTTTATTTATTTTCTGAAAAATGCCATTTAGAATGTTTATTTGTGCTGATATACAAAAAAAACAACAACAAGAACAACAGCTCACTGTAACCATAGCAACACACTGACCAATCCAAGCGAATATCAGCTAACTAATATAGATTACCGTCCCATGTGAAAAGGAAGCATACTTAAGTGCTTTAAAAGTACATCGGAAGTTCATAAAGAATACTACAATTACGTTTTTCTTTTCATGTACTTCATTAAATCACAAATTAAATGTACTTTTCTGTATTTTTCGAAAATTGCACTTTAAAGTAAAACACTATCAGTTCAAATGAAGTGTATTATATAAACATTACATTTTAAAGTATTACACTTTAAATTCCGCTTTAGCATGTTGTGAGGAAAGACCTTTTAATAAGTGTATTTTTAATATGAATATATAAAAATATACCTTTTATTTTTCAGATTACAATGTAATGTATTGGCAAGGGTTTTGGTTATGATGTAATGTATTGGGAGGGGTTTCGGTTATGATGTAATGTATTGGGAGGGGTTTCAGTTCTGATGTAATGTATTGGCAAGGGGTTTTGGTTATGATGTAATGTATTGGGAGGGGTTTCAGTTCTGATGTAATGTATTGGGAGGGGTTTCGGTTATGATGTAATGTATTGGGAGGGGTTTCAGTTCTGATGTAATGTATTGGGAGGGGTTTCGGTTATGATGTATTGTATTGGGAGGGGTTTCGGTTATGATGTAATGTATTGGGGGGTTTCGGGTTATGATGTAATGTATTGGGAGGAGTTTCGGTTATGATGCAATGCATTGGGAGGAGTTTTGGTTAAGATGTAATGTATTGGGAGGAGTTTCGGTTATGATGTATTGGATGTCAGTTTGGAACAGATTCCCAGTGCCATGCAAAGTGTGCTTATCGTAGTCTGAATATATTTCCACATTACTACCATTTCCTCTTTTTTGATTCCTGCCCCCTCCTGGTGTGGAGGGTATGACAATATCCTTTCAGACAGCCTCAGAACATGTGTGTGTTCCATGGTGACGTGTTCATGAGAGGTGAATGGTTTGCCTCGGCTGACTCTAGTTGCCCCATGTAGGGTCCAGGTTTCCACGCGAACCTCTCGCTTAGTCCAGTATCTTTTTGTGTGTAAGAGAAATCTGCTGTTTTTAAAACAATACCTTGTGAGCGTGTGTCACCGTGGAGGCCGATTCGAAAGCACTGCTTACTCCAGACTGGTCACGCCGTCTGCGCTTTGTTCTGAAAAAAAAAAAAGCACATTTTCTGTTCAGGGATTCGTATAAAGTCCTCAACGGCATGAAAGCCTGATAAAGAGAAGAGAAGAGAGAAAGGAAGATGAGATAGAGAATGACTGTTTAATTCATATCCAATGGTAGGAGAGAAAGCGAGGACAGTTCCTTTGTTGGCTGCTTTAATTATTATGCAGCCTTTTTTTTCTTCCCAGAATGCCTTTCATTCATGTCAGAGAGATATAGAGAGTGACTTCAGCATTTTCTGGTGGCTATTATCCAGCGCGCTGATTAAACCACACAATAAGCCACAAGGCACACTAAACGCCTCGCCATGTCTTTCAAATGTCCGTCCTCTACCGATTGTATGTTTCCTGGTCAAACTATCCTCATCAGCTCATCCCTTGGAGATTGTTGAAGAAATATAATTTTTTAAATATGAGGTAATAGTAATATCCACACCCGATGTTGTCTATTTAAAGGTGTTGTCTCTGTTGAAAATGTGGCATTATCATGGAGGCCACAGTATCCGTCCTGCTGCTTACATCAATAAAATATCGCAGAGGGGGATCAACTTCTGAAAGTCAGACCCGCCGCCTAATAGACGTCTTGAACGATTTTTTTTATTGCAATATTATATAAATCCGCCTGTTGCCATTTAGCACCACTTCCTGGTGTCCAAGGCGAAAATAAATCAATGGAGCACAATTATATGAGACAGGATGGGGGCATGGTGAGTTATTTTAGAAGTTCGGAGAAAGCAGAATAACTGAACTGTGTCCTGACTGTCATTAAAAGCGCAGTAACACGCTCCCACAGAATTATTACACACACTTTATCACACATCCAGGAGAAGAAGTCCAAGTGCTTTCCCTACTGTTTCCTAACTCCAAGGTTTCCTATTACGGAGTACGAAATACTACAATCTGGCTACAGATATATCAGCACCTCTCGGAAACCGTCCAGGCGTTAAATAAATAAATAAATAGAACAAGCTCTAATGGTAAAGAGCAGATAGCAAAGACCAGTTACTAGGGAAGATCCATTTATTTATTTACGATCCAACGGAAGCATTGTCCAAAAAACCAATTCAACTAAAAAACCCAATTAATATGAACCAGTCATTGGTTTCAGTTATCTTTTACTGGCCAGCTAGCTTGTTGCTAATGCTACTCATGGGTTGCCATGAATAAGATGGAGCGTGACTGAGAAAGGGCATGACAGTGGACGTGGCTGAAAGGGGGTGTGGCTGAGATGGGGTGTGACTAAGAAGGGGTGTGACTTAGAAGGGGTGTGACTGAGAGGGGTGTGAGTGAGAGGGGGTGTGACTGAAAGCGGGTGTGACAGAGGGGGTGTGACTAAGAAGGGGTGTGACTTAGAAGGGGTGTGACTGAGAGGAGGTGTGACTGAGAAGGGGTGTGAGTGAGAGGGGGTGTGACTGAAAGGGGGTGTGATTGAGAGGGGGTGTGACTGAGAAAATGTGTGACTGAGAGGGGATGTGACTGAGAGAAGGTGTGACTTAGAAGGGGTTTGACTGAGAGGGGTGTGAGTGAGAGGGGGTGTGAGTGAGAGGGGGTGTGACTGAGAGAAGGTGTGACTGAGAAGGGGTGTGTCTGAAAGGGTGTGTGTTTGAGAAGAGGCGACTGACAAGGGGTGTGTCTGAGAGTGGGTGTCTCTGAGAGGGGTGTGGTAAACATTTATCAAACATTAAACAGTTAAATCTCTCCAAACAAAACAAAATATAAAAGAGGCAGAAATTCACTTCCTCATAATCAAATGTTGTTATTAAAACAGGTCTAAAATCAAACCATGCTATTATTCTGTGTACGGAAATGATTATGATGATTATTATTATTATTATTATTATTATTATTATTATTATTATTATTATTATTATTATTAACCAAGTCTCCATTGTGTCATTTTTGTCCTTTTTTCAAAACCAGACAAATGACCTTGAGAACACATGTGAAAAATATCAGCTCACATTAAAACGAACATCCTCCTTTTAATCGGATTGAGCAGCGTCGGTTTGAATCGGTTCCCAAACCCGGACTGGACTTTGAACGAAACGAGCCGAGGGTCCGATACGGTTTCACGTGAAGGTGAGAGCGAACACACGGCCGCGCGCATCAACTAAATCAAGGCTGACTCTTATTTCTTCAGGTGACAGAGCGGTGTGGCCTTCTGTGGCCAGAAAACGCTAAAATGTCCTGACAGAAAGTGTTGCAAGGGCTTGTAGGAAGGGCCAATGGGAATCCGCATGTGTGTGTGTGTGTGTGTGTGTGTGTGTGTGTTCGATACGAATCCAGTCTGAAGGTCAGAGAGTACTCCCAAGAGCTGTTTTTGATTCGATCCACTTTGTTTTCAAAGACAAATTCATTGCTGTTCAGTTTCAATCATTTATTCAGAATTAATTAAAGTATAAACGATGACGAATCCAGTGTCTAGTTATTTGAGAACATTGAGTTATTTTTTATAACTGCTGGGTTTCTAACTGCTTTTACAGTACATTTGGGAATCAAATTTTCTGTACAGAATAGATATACATATATATAATCCACACGGCGCTCAACCTAGCGTTGTTACGTGATGTTTCTAATGCGTAGCTATTGAAAAATGAAGAGAGAGACGAGAAATTAAGAACGGAGTTCTCCCGGGTGGACAAACCAAACAGCCGGCGCTAGAATGTCTTGCTGTTCCTGTTGTCTCGGTGAGATAAAACACCCATCAATCGAATCCGTTTCTCTGAAGATGAAGACCAGAAACCCAAAGCCATCACAGTGAGTCCAATAACCATTTCATTTTATAAGCGCAGACACGTTCAAAAGAAATGAACCGGATTGGACTCAGGCTAGGTCCTTCTCCGAAAGCCAACTAGACACAAGCTTTGTTGTTTTTCCGACTCCTTAGAGCGTTTTAAAAACCTGTCCGTTACATCGTATATCGGTGTCAGAGTCGGTGCCGAGCGACTTTGGTTTCCACGGCGACCCCGTGAACGCTCTGTATCCATCCCTAGGTTCAGTCGTCGTAAAAAGGACCACGTAGCACCTGATACCATCGTCTGACTTATTTAGCAGGCAGTTTCGTATCAGTAGTCACAAAACGTCGGCCTGTCGAGACCGAGACTCTTACGAGGTTCTCACGCACCTGATCTCTCACCCACCTGCTTCCTGCTTTCATCTATTTTATTGATTATTTTGGCAGATGCCCTTATCCAGAACGACTTACTTTTATCTCATGCATACATCTGAGCAATTGAGGGTTAAGGGTCTTGCTCAAGGGCCCAACAGTGGCAGCTTCAGACCTTCTAATCCATCCTGATGCCCTACCTCTGGATGGAGCTCTCATCAACTGGAGGCTACAGCAGATCACAGAGATCGCTGAGGACGGTACCGCTTGAAGTACCACGAAATGGTTTTGGGCCTCAATTCCAATTCCTCAATGACCACATGCAGTTTTACACTCAGGTCTCCTTTCAGTGAACAGTGGATTCGTTCAACATACAGACTTCATATAAAACCCACAATGAGCTTTCTTTTACTTTCACACTATCCACCGTTCCCCCAGATGACCACGGGTTCCCTTCCGAGTCTGGTTCCTCTCAAGGTTTCTTCCTCTTAACATCTCAGGGCGTTTTTCCTCACCACCGTCACCACCGTCTCGCTCCATAGGGATAAATTCCCACACTAAAAATCTCCATCCTGTGTTTATATGTTTCTGTAAAGCTGCTTTCAGACAATCTCCGTTGTAAAAAGCGCTACACAAATAAATCTGAATTCGGAGCAGTGGACCAACACCTTAACCACTGAGCTACAAGTGTAGAACTTTGAAGTTTTAGAACTTTGTTTAGATCGCTGTTTGTCTTTCTGTTGTTGTTCTATTTTCTAAAGATTTTTACTCGCACCTGCCTCCGAGTTCATGACAATAAGGACAAAAAGTGTTAATATGGGAAAGTTTCGATATTACTCAACTCACATTAAAATGGAAATCTGAGATTTTTGGGGGTGAAATAATAAAGTTGGAGTGAAATGTAAAGATTTTGAGTGGACCAGTGGGGCAGAACATTGCTACTAAGTGAACAGAAAGTGTGTGTGTGTGTGTTTTTAACACTCCCTGACATCTTCCACCGTTTTTTCCAGCTTAATTATCCAGACCTAATGTGAAGTGAAGTGTGACAGATTCTGCGCGTGATGTTCAGCTCTCTGATGGAGGAAAATGTGTTTCTAACACTTCTGCCAGCAGCTGGAGTCCACGGGGACGCCGAGGACGAGAATCCGTGCCGCGCTCCAACGTCGTAATGAAGAAACGGTCAATTTACACGACCAAACAGCCAACAAAGCACATCTCACAGTCCAGCTGTAATTTAGTTCTGTTTACATGCTCGGTTTTACGACTTTGGCTGTTTCTCGGTGAGACTGCGGCACCTCGGATGGAGGTGAGCTCCTCGTACACCACCACACACACACACACACACACACACACACACACACTGAGAATTACAATCCCATGTTGTATCCAGAGTCTCTCTGGTTTAGTTTAGTTAGCGTTTAGTTGGATTCATTTACTAGAACAGCAGCTGCACCACAATTCACACGTTTACGTTAATGCGCTCGTTCCCAGACGTTATCGTTTCTATAGTAACAGCTCATCCGCAGGGACTTCTATGGCAGACGCGCCACGTAAACAGGTCGAAACCTGTGAAATCGTGCCATGGAAGGAGTCTCCAGTGTCAGCGCTTTGTTTGTAACTGTCAGAGGTAAAGCGGTAAATTTACGGTTTTACGACATCTTCAGTACAGAGGAGTTTATAAAGGGATGAAAAAGTACAACATTAAAAATGGTCATCTTTGAAACATCGCTGTCGTATAACATGGATAAAATGTTATAATCCCTTTTATAATCACTGATCGATTATACAGTCGATTTATTACAATTCTTTTTCCAGCAAACAGGAAGTGACATCAGCAACGTGTCTGCTAGTGTCAGGAGTTTACCGTATTAGCATTAATTAATGATGCGATAAACATATCAAACAAACCGTGCGTGAACGTAAACAGGAGATTCGGATACACCTCGGTTTTTTTTTTTTTTTTCCCCCCAGCGTTCCCAGACGATGAGCGCTGTTAGAGAGTTGCTTTGATCCCAGATCGGGATTTAGCAGAATTGAATCTTGGCTCTGCTGAATAAATCGTGCATCTTTTTTAGACTGACGATCAGAGGGAACATCTGGAGGACGAACGGATCCACATCTGTTAATGGAGCACAGCGCATGCCAAAACGCGAAACCTCTGCAAAGCGACGTGAGCGGGCGGGAATGAGCGGAGCGCAAGATGGATTTAATAACGGCAATTAAGATTTTAATTAACCCCAGCGGTCTCTGGGCTTCTTTGCAGCAGAAGTGGGAAACGGCGTTCCGACTCTGCACTGTGGAGGTGATTTTAAACTCGTCAACTGCAAAGTAGTCGCTTTATTTACGATACGTTTAAGACACGCCTCTAGACGATGCATATTCGTATATGTAAATGACTTTAGATGAATATTTACCGAAAAGCATCCTTCAATTCCGAGAACGTCGAACGCTGGTATAACGTCTAATGAAGGATTTTTTTTTTTTTTTGTCACTTGGGCCACTTTGGCCTAAACGACGGAACAATTCATTAATCCAATCAGTCAAATGTAATAACAAGCGCATTTAATCGTTTCTTTCTTTCATATTACAGCTATATTTAATTTAGCGATCGTTATATGGATCATCATTAAACCGCTTGACACTTTCATTAAAAGTCATTCAATAATTTAATCCCACAGCGCTTCAGGATTCTGGATTGTGATTGGGTCAGAAGGTGCCGATCCGTTTTCTATAACGGCGGCTCTGACGGTAGCGCGGGTTTATATTAACGCACTCATTTTAATGCCACGGTTTCTATAGCAACAGCTCGTTCACAGGGGCTTGGACGGTGGACACGCGACGTAAACGGTTGATATGTTGACGTTTTCTGTAAGGAGATGTTTATTTGGAACAGTCAGAGGTGAAGCTGCAACTGTAGGTTTTCTGACATCTTCAGGACAGACGAGTTTACGCTGCTTTGCGGTTTCTCGGTAACGCGACAAGCTGTGGTGTTTTTTTTTTTTTGTCTTATTAACTTCAAGCGAGAGAATACAGAGAGGTTGGTGAGGGAAGAGCTGTTTATGGCTGCTATAACGTGAGCGAGAACAGGTGCTAACTTGTTTCATGAAACCATCAACGGTAACTATAAACGAATAAAAAATAAATACAGAAATAACAGACACCAGAATGGTAATATGTTTATCTAGGAGAAAAAAAAGAAAAAAAAAAAACTTTAGAGATACTGTTTTCTCATTCAAAAACTATACAATAAAACACTCGTTAATTCATCGTTAACTAGTCGTGTGTTTGTCCAATTAAACTCTCTCTAGAATGTAGATGTCCCGCCCCTTTGGAAGCATGGAGCTTTGTATTCCTGAATTTTCTACTGTAACGATCTAAGTAGACTTCGGTGCTTGGACGCCTAAATATAAGAACTTTCACAACGTGAGCTTAGGATAGTTTTGATTGGGTGAGGGCGGGGCATGGTTCTCGGCCTCTCGAACGCTACTGGCTGTTGAATGAATCAGTCAAGCACTTCAACGTTCTGACTTCCTGTTTCAAAAAGCGAACGTCAACGTACAAAACAAAGTCATGGGTATATTTTAAAGGGTTACTCTGCTGTTTGATGTTATATTTGTGTCACCGTGGCTTTTTTTCCTTCCTGCATGTCTTTACGCCAATTACGGCATTTTCTTTTTTTTTTTTCCAGCGCTAGCATGACGCATCGGTCTCTTCCGTCTCCTCAGAGAAGAACACCCGTGCAGCTTAAACTGATATAAATGTCTCTGAATGGCAGCATAAATCTGCATGATGACAAATGGCCTCCTTTGAAGTCAACGCCGTATCGGATAGGATACAAGGTTTGGGTTTTAAAAAGGTGTTGCCCACCTTAAATCCAGGAAGCGACAGCGAACGATGTCAAAGTGACAGTCTTAACTCTACAGCCATGACGTGAAAGGGTTCACGGTGCACTTTTCTGAATAAGAATGTCACGGCCGCTTAAATTTACGCTCGGCTGTAACCCGCTACACTGACAAGCCAACGACGGCGAGCGCTGGGGTGAGGAGAGAAACGGGGGGGGAAAACCCCCCCCCCCGAAAAACGCAAGCGATAAAGTCCTTGCAAATGAATATTTTTCTTGTCCAATGTGTGGCACAATTCATCACAATTCAGTGTCCGAGCCTGGAGTAATATATAAACTCGGCGCGCTTGTCTTGTTGCAAAAATGGAAATGGACTTCGAGAAATGAGCAATTTCCCCGCGGAAGGATCGAAAAGGCGGCGAGGACGTACGCTCCCGACCTGTCATCAATCACGCCGGACTCCAGAGAGGCCACTAAAAAGAGAGTGGACGGCCATTGACAGGTGCTACCCCGAGCCTAATGGCACAAAAAAGCGAACAAAGGGAGAGAAAAAAAAAACCCGCACCAACTCGAGTGCTTCGGGAAAACCGACAGCGCTGTTAATTGCTCCTGTTCGCTTCCGGAATACAAAAAGCAGCTGGCTGGAGGCGCCGTCGCTTCCCAGATTATACACCCGAAACCAATTGCCTTCAGCTTTCCAATAGTAATTGAGGGAATGCAGTGTGTAACGGGTGACAATAAGAGATACCGACTGCGAGTGAAGAGACAGCTCACTCCCGAGCTAAATATACATTCAGGATGATAGTCACGGAAAAAAATAAAAAAAAATGGACGCTTGAATGCTGAAGGTCATTCAGTTGTGTAATTTGTAATTTTTTTTTTTTTTTGGACATTTTCTCACGTCCTGAATGATACAGAGCAAAAAAAAAAAAAGAAAGAAAAGAAAAAAAAGTCTGATTCGTTTCAGACACATGGCAAACTCAAACTCTTCTTTCTTTCTTTCTTTCTTTCTTTCTTTTTTGACTCTGTCTGAACATTATCACTTCGATGACACACAAGCATATAAAGATTTCTTTTAAATGCTGAAAAATGTACACAAATGGTCCCTTTACGGGGAAACGCACTTCATCGGCACGGATCGCGTTTCCTCTATGAATTCTGCATCTTTATTTCTGCTCTGGCTGCAGCTACGAGGCGAATTTAGCTAACGATCGACGGAGGGCGCTTACATTCTCACACTCTCCGCGATCTATAAACATGGACAAAAAGGAAACAAAAAATGGCAGAGATTTAAAATAAATAAATAACGCAGCTCCATCAGTCTTTTTCTTCCCCAGCACGTCGTTTAGTGCCACTCCACTCCAACGTCAGTCTCAGACAGAGGGCGTGGCCTATAGTATGAGGGTGGAGTTTGTACGAAGAGATTTGAATAAGAATGTACAGTAGTCCACATTTGATTTGTGTATTTAGGTTGAATATATATATATATATATATAGAAAGGAAGGATGGATGAAACTAGGCTAGCGACGTAAGATTTTATGCATTGTGTAACTATAAACGGATAAAAATCACAATCTTCTTCCCAATAAAAAATTCATAAACTGCTCTTGTATAAGGAGGAATAAAACACTCCAGGAAACGTAAACGGATTATAAAACATTGACATTTTGTGAGAAGACTTTTATTTAATGTGTACGGAAGGAGTCTCCAGTGTCAGCGCTTTGGGACAGTCAGAGGTAAAGCCGTAACGTTAAGCTTTCCGACATCTATCGGACAGAATTGTTTCCACTTTGGCGTTTCTCGGTAACGTGACAATCTGCGCTTTTTTACGACTGTAAACGAATAAAATGTCCGATGTGATATAAGTTGTTTAGTAGCTGCGGCGTAAGAGGAATAAAACACGCAGTTACGTGGCGTTTTAGGAAAAGAATCACCTCTGGAGTGGGAACAGTCCCTCTGCTTCATCACACCACCCTGTGGTTGATTATTTCCACACAACTGCAGGACACACAGTGGTTTAGTCCATACCCAGTCAATCTTCATCATGCGAATTCGTCTCCAATCCCGATTCACTGTATTCCAACTGGCTAATTCCAAGGAATTCTTCATCTACGGGATTACGTGAACTCTTAATTAACACGGTAGAATTGAGCCTTATAGCTCTGACCCGCAAGAACGTGTTATATTCAACACTGCGAACTTAACGTAACGCTAGGAGGATAAATAAAACCCTTGAGAAAAGTCTCAAAACGATTTCGGTGTGTTCAATTAACGGCGGATAATTGAATTAAACTCGACACTCGGCGTGTAAACTCGACGCTTTACGTGTTAGAAATGCTGCAGATGTTAATGTTGAGATTATATGAAATAATTGAACACTAAGTATTCATGAGCAGCTGTAGCTGTGTAGGTGTGCTTACTCGAGGTCTACAGCACCGCTGAAGAACATCTCACTAGCGTTGGGAAGAATGTTGAGTTTGACATCAACGCCAGGGCCTTCCGTATACACAGGGTACAACATGTTCAAAAACATAGAATCAAATAATAAAACACGCTACTAATGAATTACTAAAGCGCTAGGGCTACTTTGACCTGGATGGTCTTTCCTACGTTATTATCAGCATTAGCGAGTTACACGCGAGTATCTCTTTAAGATTGAAAAAAAACCCAAAAACGAATATGAACAAATGGACTCAAAGAGCAAGAGGAAGGAACGTCTGGGGTTCTCCGTGTGGCAGCGCAGGTCAACAGCAGCCGCAGGGTTTCTGCTTAATTACATCAAAAACACGCTGTTTGAAGGGCAAACGTAAAAAAAAAAAACCCAAAAAACTAACACTTCGTGTTTCGCCTGCGGTGCAGCTGGATATCATGTTCACGCTGATAATTCCTGAGCGGAGGCTGGATGGAGAAGATAAAGACGAGAAAGAAGATATGGTGCTTTGTGAGTGGAGCACAAGGAGAAAACCGAATACACAAATACACCAATAAAGCTGTACATAGCAGCTAGCCATGCTAATATCGCTAGGATGATGCTGATCAGAATCTGCCAACACGCTAACACGCTAACACACCACACTGTGTTCACGTGGACCACGATGAACGTCATCACCGACAGAATGAATTCAAGCACGTAAAAAAATTAAATCAAACATCACGTGTAACGCTCACACATACGTGTGATTCCACCGTCAGGTCATTTTACATCAATTATATGACCTTTGAGGTCATTTGAAGGTCTATTTGTGGTCATTTGTAAGAGCTTTCTGGCCATTACATGGATCATTTGAATATCACAGACATCTGATTCCACCACCATGGAATTTCCGGTCATATAAATGGCATGAGAGGTCATTTGAAGGTCATTGGCACGTCCTATGTCATTTTAGATCATACCGCGAGTTTCATGTCGTTGAAACGGAATTTCAGATCATCTGAAGGTCTTTCCCGTAGATTTAAGAGTCATTTCAAGTCATTTAAAACTCATCTGAGGTCATTTGAAGGTCATCTTGCATGTCACAGGTAAGGGTTGTATGATGGTCATTTTAATATTATGTGATTCCAGGATAAAGTCATTTCAGGTCATTTCAGGACACCTGTGGCAATTTGTGGTCATTTAAATGATCTGAATTGAGCGTTATATGACCTAAATGACATTCAAATGTTATATGAGGTCACCTGAAGGTCATTTCTAGTCTTTGTATGTCAACTGTAATGATAATTACAGGTGTAAACAATGTAATCATTTGGATTTCATTTTGGTCGTTTGAAGGTCATTTGAATGCCATTGGAGGTCATATGAAGGTTATTTCAAGTCATTTGCATGCCACTGATAATTAGGAGTTTCACATTCACTTTGAGTTTTGCTTTGTTTGAGTTTCACTTAAGTTATATCAAAGGTCATTTGAAGGTCATGCGATTCCAACACTAGGTCACTTCAGGACATTTGGAGATAATTCGCCTATTTTTTCTTCTGAAAAATGAAGCAGCCCGAAGGCGACGTGTCGGTAATTTCGCGAATATTAAATCGCTCAAAAAATCACGCCGCACGCGAGTTTGTGCGACAGCGTCTTTTATCACGATCTTCTGCGCTCCTGCTCAGTGGTGGACTGATCCGATTACGCGCTTTATGATATAGCTCACTAACTCGTTTAATTAGAGCCAACACGAAACGATGAAATGAGTCACAACGAACTTACCTGAGGTTGAGCAGGAGGAGACGAGGGAGGGATAAATCTCCTCGTCTGACTCCTCCGCTCGCCTCTCACAGCCGTGAGGAATGACAAGACGCGTACGGTACGTCGTAGCGTCGTAACACATCGGCTTTGAAGATGAATGAACTAATGAATGGCCGCTGCACATGCATGCTGTCGCACTCGTATGATCGGAAACGGAAACTCGGTATGAGGAAACTACATACAAACGCAACCCCCTCTCCACGCCCATACCGCGTATTAGGCTCGACGTCATATTATTATTATTATTATTATTATTATTATTATTATTATTATTATTATTATTATTATTTTCAACTCCTCCTCTGTTTTAGGCAGATCTCTAGATTCTGTTGAAAAACCTCGTCCCGGAGACGTTTACTACACGCAGGTGATTCGAATGATTTGGATGTGGACCTCAGAAAGGTTCTGTCGCCGGATCAGAATAGCGTGACTATACAGTGGATCCCGCTTATTATGCTGAACGATTTAAACAGAACCTGGTCCATATGGGGAAAAGTCTGTGAAATGGTGTATTTATATCGACTGGATTTCCTGATATGTGATGCACCGTTAAAGCAGAACTTGAATAAACGCTTGACTTCATGCCCATATTGCTATAATCAACTTTTTCTGTTTGAATTATGACTCAGATTTTGATAACACTGCCCCTTTTCCCCCTGCGTTCAGAGATTTATAAGTGATTGAGACAGCGTTCTCTGACTCATTAACTCAGCACGCTTTCAGCGATGCTAAATTTCCAAAGGATTAAGTGCACGGCTCTTTCTCTCATTTTTTAGGTCTTCGGCTCGAAAATCGGCTCAAGCAGGGAGCATAATGAAGCGAGCGATGTTTAATGGATCAGCTTGGTTTAATGTGTAACTCAAAAGAGCTAGGCTCGAACAACCATGCTGGAAATGCTCAGGCCATTCAAGATAATCTCCACCATGTCATTGGTGTTGCTTCTTGATTGATTGATTGATTGATTGATTGATCTAATTGTTTTGATATTGTGATATACTGTATACCATCCAGTGCTGACTAGCAAATTCAACTTTCAAAGCTGAGGACTCTTGAATCAACTCTGAATCTTGATTCACGCCGTATGCCCTATTTGGACGGGATTCATTTTCCAGGAGTAATCCCACCATTTCCAGGTACTCACCTGTGATGAAGGTGTTTTTTAAAAAAATGATTATTAAGGATTAGAACACGCTGTGTCACGCTGTTACAGTAAAATAATCAGCGACAGGGCGGTGTGATGTGGGCGGAGTTACTCTGACCATACAGAAGCTGATTATTTTCCTATAAGAGCCCATCCAAAACTATTTTATTCCGATTATACCACAGCAATTAGCCAACAATGACGCTGGTTTTTTTTTTTTTTAAATTAAAGAACAGCATGTCATATATATTTTTTTATCCATTTATAGTCACAGTTAAAGCTGTGGAACTTCTGTGAAACAAGTTCTTGTTCTTGCTTACAAACTAATATTTATCAAATACACCAAAACATTCCAGCCACCAAAAATGTTCAAGTCCCCATCCATATCTCTTCTCTCTCTCTCTCTCTCTCTCTCTCTCTCTCTCTCTCGAACATTTCAACATTATGTAATAAACCAACTGATTATGGACCAGTATCGGAACAGTTCATTTCCCCTGACAGCGCTACTGTACTGTTTCCTGCGTGACTTATATAATACACCTATTAGAGGCCATTTTATAGCTGTACATTAATCATTAAATCTTCAGATGTCCCCTGAACCTCGGTTCGTGATCTCATCTGCGGGTTCACGCCGCTGGTGATTGATAGAGCAGGAGTCGAGCCAAAAAAAACGCAATTAAAGCTAACTCGAGTGCTATTCTTATTTCCCCTTTGTTATGCATCGCATACTTCCTCTTCATCATCCTGCAATTATTTTGATGAGCTCGCTCTTAAAACCAAGGAGAAATCTACAGCGTAGATATGATGTGTGCAACAGAGAAGGAGAAAGGCAGTGACGTGCGAGCTACAGTAGCAACGATGGCTCTTTTTCGCGTTATTGGGAATCTATCGAGCCTGAAATAGTTCATGTCTATGTGAAGGGGTGCGAAGACGTTTTCCCACGCTCAGTATGACAGATCGCTCCATGGAGACGGGACGTATTAGCGTAACCGCCTTTAAGCCGAATGTTTCCTTCCTATAAATACGTGTACACAAATACCGCATTCATTTCTTTGTATAGACCTTAAAGGAAAACGCCAACGCTGTCCTGAAGTTCTGAGTTGCTCAACGGGTCTGCACATTACCCACAATGCCGTTCGACAATCTGATAATAGTGGTGCATCGGCCTTTTATCCAGTCCTCGCTTCATCTCGTCTCATCTAACGGGCGTGATGTGATGCAGCGGCGCTTTAGTCATTCGGTCTGTCCAGCTCTCAGAACATATCACGCGCTCATTCTAGGTCTTAAACATGAGCGTGCTTGCTAGCGATTCTTCAGCCACGTTGGTATTTTAGTGACTGTCCGCGAATCGGAAGGAAAACAATAGAAAGAAATTGTGTTTTAGGGATCGGATCGGATCGTCGGACGTGTATAACGATGAAAGTACGTGCGTTTGTAACTTAAGTGCTGAGAGAATGTTCGAAGAATAATTACAGGTGTTTGAACAATGGGAAAAAAAATATAATAAATTAGGGCACTGAATATGATAAATCTGGCCAGACGTCTCAGAATATCAATCGCAGCTCAGACACGTCTGGACTACAAAGTGCATGCGTCTCGACTGATCACGGAAAACGCGTTGTGGTGAGATGTCCAGCACGCGTATTCAAATTTACATTTACTGTCTGATGCAATGTTTTGCAAGACGACACAAAGCGAAGGCCTCGTTTGGTTAGATGAAAAAAAGAAAAAGAAAAAAAAAAAAGAAGAAGAAAAGAAATGTAGTTTAGGGGTCCATAGCAATTAGTGGCTAATCTTAGCAATTACCATTATTATCGTCGTTGGAAAGGAAAGTGTTTGTAAGAAAGCAACATTAAACTGATATTACGCTCAGTTCCTTATTAAAATCAAAAGGGAGCAATTATGTCATTTTGCGATGAATCACCGCGACGACGTCTTTTAAAGTCTCCCGAACATCAAATACGGGACGCTCTTTTTAAAAAATTTTTTATTCCCGCCTCACATGTTTGTTCTTTTTTCTTTTTCTTTCTCGGAATAGTCCCGTCACGCTCTGGATCCCTGTGACAAAATCCAGCGTAGGTCCCATCATGCCGAGAAAACACCGTTCTGCAAATCAGCTTCCTGTAGAAGTCCCATCGAACAGAGACGCTGTGGGTTTTGTGTTGTTGTTGTTGTTGTTGTTGTTGTTGTTTGGTTTTTTTTTTCCCACAGCTGTGTAAAAGAAACATATTTCTGGATCGAGGTCGAGGCTGTGATCTTCTCATCATGAGTGCCTTTTCAAAACAAAACAAAACATCAGCGTGGAGAAAAAAAAAAAAAAAAAAAAAAAAAAAAAAAGCTCATTTTAATAATTCAAGAGTAGCCTCTTAACCAAAGCTGGAGGTCAGGGGGTCTTCCGTTTGTTTCCCCGAGCGCTGGTAGGGAAAATCAGCGCGGTCTCAGGAATGCAAATTGGTAAGAAATCACACTGGTGTGTGGTGAGTTATGAAAGGTTAAAGCAGCGCTGAGCGCGTCATCTTAAACCTTCCGAATAACATATGTTGAATAGGAAATAGTTTTGTTTTTTTTAACGGCCTCATAAAAACGACAGAGGAACGTATATTTCCCATTAAAGTGAGGAATAAATCGCTGTGTGTGGTGCCGGAATAGGAAAATAATCAACAACGGGGTGGTGTGATTCTCGGTGACCAGCCTGATGTTGAATATTTTGTGATTTATTCTTGACTTTAATGAGAAATAAAAATTGGAAATCATTGGAAATCTTGTGATATACCGTACGTCACCAACCCTCTTCCCCGAGATCTACCGTCCTGCAGGTTACGCCTCCAACCGAACTCCAACACACCTGTTTTCATTGATCAAGAACTTCTTACTGGAATGGCCAGGTGTGCAGGATCATAGTTGGAGCTAAAGTCTTCATTAAGGTAGATCTCCTAGGAACAGGGTTGGTGATTACTGCTGTACAAAGCAAGAACGCATCATCGTTAGCATCAAACGTGAACGATCTGAAAACTGAGATTGGATTAGTATCAGATTTTCATGATGTCTCATTTCTGAGAAATCCATCTCGCTGTTAAAGACCTTCTGGTGAATTCTGTCCACTTGGCAGCCATCTTGGAGATGCCCCTGGAAAGTTATTTCCTGTCATTAGGAGATCAAGATCATGTTTAATTGAATGGGGAGATTATATCATTATTTCTAAAAAAACAAACAAACAAACAAAAAAACCCCCCAAAACACAAAGCAATTTTACTTAGGGGGCGGGGCTTATATGAGTAATGAGTCTTTATTAATCACGTATACATCACAGCACAGTGACATTCTTTTCTTCACATACTCCAGCATGCTAGGAAGTTGGGGTCAGAGCGCAGGGTCAGTTATGATACAGCGCCCCCTGGAGCAGAGAATCAAATTAAGGGCCTTGCTCAAGGGCACAACATTGGCGGTTTTTCAGTGAACCCCCGACCTTGAACCCCCGACCTTCTGGTCAGTAACCCAGAGCCTTAAACACCATGCCACCACCACTGCCACGCACCATGTTACTGCGCTGCACTATCCGTCCTGGCCTCGCTACTCTAACGGATCTCTAGATTCAAATATATGTCGATGTCTATTCGTGTGACGTTCCCTCGGGTGTACAGCGGCGTTAGCGGGATGCCATTTTAGATTTACGATTTGCGATTCGTTGGCAAAATAGACGGGTCGGGGAACGACAGCGTGCAATATTTTGGCATGAATGGGTATTGATGCGATGCCACCCTGTGCAATCGAGTACCAAATTCCTTCCCCATATTCCGCTAATTCATTTCTTTCTCGCCATTTTTTTTATTAGTATTATTATTTATTATTTTTTTTTTTTTGCAAAAGCCGGAGCTCCATGCAGAGCAAAAATCAATTTGCCATCTCGGATTGTCATATTCCCCCTCACCTACCCGCCTGCCTGCAATTATTGTCTCCCAGGCACTTCTTGCTGAGAAAGGCTCCCCTGAGTGGCAATCCATTTTTTATAAGCAGACAACCCCCCCTTTCATAGACACACACACACACACACACACACACACACACACACTCTCATACACACATAAACTCATGTGGAGCAGAAGATTAGAGTCAGCTCCCGGTGACCCGGGCTTATCAAAGAGCGAACCAGCTGCCGTCTCCTCCTACAAAGAAGGGACAATGGACGGAGGTGTATAGGGAGGAGTGAGAAGATGAAGGTGCAGAAGTTCAGAACGTGTCCACCTTGTATTTTCCGTACGAGCGTGCGCAGGTCGTGTCACGGCTCGTCGTAGGAAGACCACGCGCAGAACATCTCCATCAGGTGTACATCATCGTAATGACACGCGGGTTCGGTCTGACGTTTTTATTCAATTATTTACAATAAAAAATAATCACAGCAGGGCCTGGATTGCTAAACAAGTAAATAAATCA
>CM022754.1:1768543-1826043 GCA_012411365.1 Ameiurus melas | reverse complement strand
CACAAGACAAGACAAGATGGAAATATCGTAAGATCAGTCTACGCAAGACAAGAAAAGAGTAGACTAAACAAAATACTAGAGAAGGTAAGACTAGACACGATGACAAGACCAGAAAAGATGAGACAATACTAGAGAACACCAGACTATACCAGAGAAACCACAGGAAAAGGCAAGACTAAATGAGACTACACTAGACAGGAGTAGAAAAGACCTGATAATACTAGACAAGACAAAATGAGAAAAATATACTGGACAAATACAGAACAAGACGAGACGAGACAGGATAAGACAAGACGTTTCGTTGTCTCGTGTGCGGTCCAGACTTTTCTATTCTGATCTAGTCTTATCATCTTGTCCAGTCTTGCTTTCTCTAGTCCTTTATTTAGTCTTGTCTTGTCTTGTGGTTGTTTGTCTGGTCATGTTAAGTCAAGACAAGACTGACTGGACGAGACAAGAAGACAGCGATGGGACAAGACGAGACAACAAGATTAAACAAGATGACAAGACAGGACAAAACTACAAATGACCAGTCTATACAAGAAAACAAAACAAAACACAACACAGGGCAAAAGTAGACTAAATAATAATAATAATAATAAAAAAAAAAAAAAAACAGAGGACTCACGTCTAGAGAAAGGGAAAGACGAGTCGATGTCAGGACAGGCGTGGACAAGACTAGAATTGTCAAGATGATAAGATCAGACAAGATAAGAAGACTACACAAGTCAAAATAACAAGGTGAGACTAAAAAAAGTAGCCAAGACAATACCAGACATAACAAGACTAGATAAGAAAAATAGACAAGACGACCCAACGAGACTAGAGTAAGAAAGACACGGGCAGAATGTATTCATCCCTGACTGGAATTCGGAATAAAAATGCGAATCAAACGAAACAGAAACGTCGATCCACAGAGGATTGTGCGGTTTGTTTTTGACAGCTCGGAGCCTGGACGGAGGAAATGAGCACAACGTATTTGATGCATTTGCAAAATGCAAAAACAAGCCGATCGAATAAACGATTCCAGGCATTTATTGCGTCGTCATGATCGATCACTGCTGTCACCCGCGACTTATAATAAAATATACACAACTTGGGTAACAGTGTAGAGTGTATTGAGAAGCCTCACATATAGGGTACTAGCTTTAGAAATATGGATGAGATGAGAGAGTGGGCTACACCGTACGTCTGGAAATACAGATTCCATTGTATTTAAACGGGCAGTGGTGGCTCGGTGGTTAAAGGCTCTGGGTGACTGATCAGAAGGTCAGGAGAAGGTCAAGCCCCAGCACTGCCAAGCTACCACTGTTGAGCCCTTGGGCAAGGCCCTTAACCCTCAACCGCTCAGTTGTATAAATGAGATAAACGGAAGTCGCTCTGGATAAGAACGTCTGCCAAATCCCGTAAATGTAAATATTAGAACAGCGCATGAGGTTCATTTAAAGGATAATATTAATGTCATTTCCAAGGAATATCTGATGTGTAATACTGCAATTCCCTGGCTTCTTGGTTCTTCAGATAAATTGCATAGTGACTGATAAAACTCCAAGCTTTCATCTCAGTCTAGACTTGAAATAGAACAATTTTTTTCCTTGAAATAACTCATCAGTGAAGGTTCCTGGCCGTGTCTTGGTTATATTTAACACCTTAACCTCATTCCGATCTCGCTGTCGGTCTCTGATGATCTCATTTATACCCATCTATACGGTTATATATCTTTTTTTTTGTTTGTTTTTCTAGGTCTGTGTTGATTAAAATAATTGTGAAAAAAAATGAGGTGAACACGTGAAGAGGTCATGTTGGCGTGATGAATTATTTTTAGGGTCATCCTCAGTTTGATTATTCCAGATCTTAACACTTGGTGGAGCCATTAAGTTATGGCTTCAGCTCAGTGTGAGTGCACGAGTGTATGAGCGTGTACGAGCGAGGGTGTGAGTGTATTACTCAACAGGACCAGATCCGAGCCGATGTAAGAGCGTTAAATAATATCTCAAGGTGAGTGTGATGCTGATGACAGGTAAAGTGCAATAATCAGTGCATCACTCTGACGTTCAATCTCAGGCATGACAAGAAAAAGAAAAAAAAAGAAAAAAAAAAAAGGTAGCGTTTGCCCTTGTTTTACTTTACTATAACTTGTCTAACATGCCATGCTGCCATTTAATGGTCAGTGAAGGCTTACAAATCGTTTGGGTTCCTTGTGTGTGTGTGTGTGTGTGTGTGTGTGTGTGTGTGTTTAGACCAAAATAGAGTAAGCTTCAAAACAAAAGCAGGTGGCAGACATTTTCTTTAGCGAGGCAGTATTAAAGAGACGAACACAGAGCGAGAGAGGAAGTGTCGGAACGTCAGCGTCTTATTTAGTGCGCGGTAGCGTCGGGTTGTCGTAGGTGTGAAATGTCGAAAAACGTCTAAACAGCCAAAGCGATGTTTTGAGCTCGTGCGTTAAAGCTGTCAGCATCTCTCCTCTGCTTTAACCTCTCCATCCAACACTAATGAGACCATCTAGACAGACAGGAATGGTACAACACTCGGCTCCTCGGATTAGGTGATGAAGACGTAGAAAAGGTAGATAGATCGGGGATAGGGACCTTTATAGCAGATGTTTGTGAAAATAAATAAATAAATAAATAAACGAGACGTGGGCACGGCCTCACACGCAACACAGAAGAGAAAGGAACAGACAGGAACGAACTGGCAGAGAGAAAAAGGAGAAAAAAAATTCCACCACATACACAGTCTGATCATTTTTGTACCAGTTATCACCCAAATGTTTCCAACAAAGGACTGAGTGATGGATTGCCACTTTTGTATTCGCGTGTGGGGTTTGTCGAAAAAGATGACATGACTAAACGAGCATAGACGACACGAGACAAGACCAGACGAGTCAAGGAAAGACTAGATTAGACTGGATTGGCAAAGACTAGAGGGGACTGGACATGTCAATACAACCCTAGACCACATAAAAAAAAAAAAAAGACTAGACAAGACAAACTAGACAGGACCACACAAGAAGAGACCACAGAAGATGACTAGACTAAACAAGATAATATCAGTCTAGACTTTGGAGCAGGACCAGACTAGACTAAACAAGATGATCAGTCTAGGTGAGACTGAGCATGACAAGACAAGACTAGACAAGAGTAAACTAGACAAAACAATATGAGACTAGACTACACAAGTCGTGACAAAAATGAAATATAATACAAGCAGGATAGCCTAGACAATAAAAAAGACAAGTTTAGGATGAATCAGAGGATGAACGAGATCATCCATCCATCCATCCATCCATCCTCTGTACTGCTTATCCTACAAGGTGGGGAACACCCTGGACCCCTGCCAACCCATCACAGGGCACAATCAAACACACACACACACACTATGGACAATTTTGGAAATGCCAATCAACCTACACCATGTCTTTGGACTGGGGCAGGAAACCAGAGTACCTGGAGGAAACCCTCCAGGCACAAGCCAGAGTCTTGAATCGAACCCCCAACCCCGGAGCTGCGAGGCAAGCGTGTGAACCACTAAAATGGTAAATGGCGCACGTATATAGCACTTTTATCCAACGCACTTTACTCTGTGTCTCATTCACCCATTCACTCAATAGTAGCAGAGCTGCCATGCCGGGCGCTAACTCGCCATCGGGAGCAACTTGGGGTTCGGTGTCTTGCCCAAGGACACTTCGGTATGTGGAGTCACCCGGACCGGGAATCGAACCTCCAACCCTACGATTAGTGGACAACCCACTCTACCAACTGCGCCTCAGCCGCCCCGCTAACCCACAATTCCCCTCCAATGGCCACCCCCCCAAGCCTCTGATCAGCATGGGTCAAACATGAGGAAGACAACACGAAAAGCAGAGAGCGATAGACTTTTACGGAGGAATGAAACTGAAACAGGAGGGAATTAAAACTTGGGAATGACAAAAAAAAAAAGTGCTAAAAGAAATCACTGTGGTACGAGCGGCAGTGGAAGTGCTCATAGGAGGCACATCCGCCATGCTGAGCACGGCTCATGATCCTCTTCAGTTCTGCAGGAAATTACAATACTTCATTACCCAGCAGGCAATTAGAAGAGGGAAAAGCAGCTTTGAAATGTCTCACCTACACACGGCTTTCTGCTCACGTCTGACAACAAAGGATTAAGCTCAGCTTCATGAATCCAGCATGATAAATCCATAAAGTGTTTGAAACCCAGCTTCCTTCTGCAGCTTTGAGAAATGAGACAGGATGTGGAACCAAAAAAAAAAAAGAGAGAAAAAAATTATGCACTTTATTTTTTTTTTTCCTGGGAAAAAAAAATGTCAGAATGGAGCGACGCATTAGTCCGATGATGAACAAAAACCCCAAATGTCACCCTGAAGGGAGTCTAGACACGGGCGGCCAAATTTATCCAACATCTCTCTGTAAGGTTATTATTCTTCTTATTATTCGCACTGACCACGCGAGACGCACTTCCTGTTACCAGACACACACCGATCCGAACACGTGCGGATTTAACGGCGCGAACAGGAAGGTGAAAGTGTGAAAGCGTGTTTGCGTTTAGCGCCACTATTTTTAGCTTCGCTGCCGAAACGCCTAATTGAGTTTTTGGCAGAGTAACAGGTGTTCCTAATTGACAAATACATAATGAGCTCTAAGAAGGTCAGACGTAGATTAACGATCAGCGGTTTGATTTGAATTGCCCTCACACAGATATATTTAGCCAGTAGACTACCAGTTCAACCCTGCGATGTAAAGGGTGATCAAGACGAACCAGGAAAACCTGGGCTCGTCATCCTCGTGTGGTTGCAACCCAAACATTCTGGGATGTAATACTGTTAATGAGTTCGTCTGTACACCGTAGCTCAACACTATAAATGAATGCAAATAAATAAATAGTAAATAAATGTGTACATACGTACAGTACAGTACATATAATAGTACATACAGTACATATCTAGTCGCTAATAAACTTTTATCAAACAGGACGTGTGTTGAGAAAATCCAGCTGGAATGATCTTGATGCCAAAACAGACCAATTGTCCAAATCCAAAAAAATCCCTCCTAAACCCTGTATTAAAATCCTCGAATTCCGCCCAGTGTGGTTAAATCTACCTCAATATTCACAGAATACGGTCATATGATATGATTTACTAGGAAACTGTATTAAATCCATGCATTCTGCCTGACGCTGGGATCCTGTAACGATCTCGTTATTAAAGATAACGTCAGAAATACTGAATACCTTCGAGGACGAATAAACCAACTCCCCGACACACAGCGGCGCTGAACGTAGTTAGCCGTCTGCATTTCCGATGACACATCCTTTATCTCAGGGGTACAAGTGTGTAAAAATGTAAAAGAATAAACGAAATAAATGGTGCGTGTTGAGCTATTGAGCTGCTTCCTGTGTGAAACCCTCTATATTTTAGAGGTTTGATAATAATAAAGATCGTGTTGGCTGAAAAAAGTTTAACGATACCGAACAGGATCATCCCGAGGAAAAGCATTTTCCATCTCCGTGCGTTGACTTGGACAGACGCATCTTCTGCTCCTGACCTCCCGAATGGAATTGTGGGGGGTGGATATTGATTCTCAAACGTTCCTGCGCTTTACAGCAATATATTTTTTTATAGACGGTTACTGCACGACTTACACAACGTCTGTCGAGTGTGGAGAGTTATATCTCTGTGGATATAGATTTATAGATTCGAGTGTAACTTGGCGAAACTTTACACTATCATCGAGTGAGCCTCCGAGTTAGCACAAAGTCGGCTTTGCACTTCTGCCAGTTATTGCATTAAATATTCAACATGAAGTGAAAGAAGAAAAAAACAAAACAAAAAACAACAATCGATCAAAGAAGTGTTGCCCAAAAGAAAGCAAGAATCCTTGCTGGAAGTTCTACTTTGGAACCGGAATATGTAAAAACAGATTATATACCGAATTAAATGATTTAACAGTTCAACAAAAAAACAAACAAACAAAAAAAACAAACGCACAACTGGATACAAAAGGTGTTTTTTTCCCCTTGCGGTGTTCACGAATAGCCAGCTAGCTGCCAAAAACATTCATATCATATGCAAGTTTGTCCAAATGTACTAGATGCTTCAAATCGTATAACTGCGGTTTTATATACAGATTACACCGCCAGGTTTAAATCACTTATTTATATAAATTACACCCCGATTTAATAAAGGGTTTCCCCGAAAGAAGGTGATTCCAAAACAAACCTGTCAATGAAGGCGAATAAGTCTAGCTATTTGGTTTGTGAAAAAGTAATGGCACACTATAAAAGCATTAGGAGTTAGTGTATCTCTGTAGTAGCGGATGCAGTGCAATGGCTGAGCTGCGTTACTGGAAGTGTTAGCGTACGCCGCACTCAAGGGGGTGCTGTTTCATACATACGCACATCTGTACAAAGAAAATCAATAAAACGTTTGCTTCAGTTTGGCGACAAAAACGTTTCCACACAGCTTTACTAAAACGAGTGATGAATAAGGTCTGAAGCATGCCTATGAAGATTTGGCGTGTGTTAAAAGATTTCAGACGACTGCACTGCTTGTTTTTTACACTAGCCGTTGATGCTAGTTACTAACAAATATCGCTACAGCATGAAACGTCTTAGAATGAGACCCTGTCGAAGTGGGCCTTCTCGCAAAGCTGGAACATTTAAAGCAGCAGCCTCGTTATGCGTTCAAAGAGAGTTACAGCGACTCCATCGGCATGACGTCTAATCCCGAACCGTGCTGCGGTTTGACTGAACCCTGACTGTCAATATTTCTGTCCTCTCTGATGTGCGTCCAATAAAACCAGCAGCGTAGAAAGGGATTTGCATCCCAATTGACATATACGTACATGTGTGTGTGTGTGTGTGTGTGTGTGTGTGCGTGTGCGTATGCGTTGGGGAAAATTTGGAGCTTTGAAAGCCATCCAGTGTGAGATACACTGAAGTTCAGGAGAAGAAAGAGACGGGGAAGTAGAGGGAATGTGGTTGCCCTCGTTGTGCTGTGGTGCATCCTGTTCCATAGTTAGAATTGATTATTTATTTATTTATTTTTTGAATCGATGGTTTCTTCTTCCAAAGGATGTTCTTTCACACATCCAAAGGCATGGGAATGATTCCTGGTTTTCCTGGTTCTCATCGCTGTGGGGAGGATGGGGGTTAGTGTATAATACACTCTGCTGTCACTGTCTGTCTGATCGTTCTCCTAGTATTGCTGTTCCTCCCATGTTTTCTAAAATGTTTGATGTCTGGGCTGCGCCGACTTGTGCTTTCCGCGAGAAATAAATTCCTTCCTGGTTGTCAAGCAGGACGCTGCTTTGTAAAGACCACAGAGAGCATGCGCAGGTCTTTTTAAGGACCTAAGAGGGCAGAGTGATAAGTTTCCTAGCACGGTCTTTGTGTCTCAATTCTGAAGGTCACAATGTACCGTTACAGAATTATTCTTTCATCCTCACTCTCTCTCGGTTCTTCTTCTTCTTCTTCTTATTATTATTATTATCTGGTAGACTAGCTATCTTTAGTACTTATATATATATATATATATATATATATATCACTCGAACCTATATAATAGATGTTTGATTTTATCTGTGACTCGTTCCAATCGTCATTCGTTATGGTTATTTCTTGTGCGTATTTATACTATTCTTTCTGAAGGTTAAAACTTAGAAGCTTTCGCGCCAAACTCCGTGCGTTTGTGTGAACTTCTTTCTGAATTCAGACGAGGGGAAATCAGCCTGAGCAGGGTTCAAATTCTGATTCTGTGACTGGTATCGGACATGAACTTAGCAGTTTGTTCTTTATAAGATTTCACAGAACTCATCCTAAGGCATCGGAAATGTCACTTTTCTTCCTTCCAGATCAAAGATGGACTGATTTTAAGTTATGACATGAAGAAAAAGAAAGCCCTATGGGGATGCTCGTACATTTGAAGCACGACCTGGTCGAAAGCAAATGAGTCGAGAGTCAGGTTCTGCTTTGAAGGGGAATAATATAGAGAAATAATAATAATAATAATAATAATAAAAAAAAATCAAAGCCGTCAGCTCGACGTCAATGTGCAAATGAACCAAAGTTGTTTTGTCCGAGCAATCTGGCTAAGAGCTGTTCATGGTTTATTGAGAACCCCCCACCTTTTACAAATGCAAAACAGAAGCTGCAATTCAATGGTGGCTCTGAAAAACACTTAAGTTTTAATGGATGGCACGAGAGTTGGCGAAAGATGAAAGAGCCTGGCGATTGGCCAGAGCCAGCTGAATAAACTACAGCACATCAGAGAGAAGTAAACACACACCGAGAGCAAGATCTGAATCAGACTCGCTCCACAATAACCCAGGAGGAAGTTCACACTTTCTACAATGGGGACTGAATTCTGTTGTGGCTTTGTGTGTGTTTGTAGAAAAACAGAGTGATGAAAGAGAGAAATAGAAAGCGTGATGCACAGACTGCAGCTGTTTCCACTACACAATGAAACGAGCCCTGCATCTGTCCGTTAACGTGTTCAACAAATAAATTATATATATATATATATATATATATATATATATATATATATACAGTATATATATTTATATATACATGGAAACAGAAAAGTAACCCGCATCAGTCGTCACATCAGAGTTTATTTAGACCGCAGACTGTAAACTCAACTGTGCTCAAATAAACTTCAATAAACTCAAAAGGACTTCAAACTTCAACAATGAAATTCACTCAAACGCTATTAAACTCCAATAAACGCTAATAAACATGATTAAACTCCAGTAAACACCAATAAACTCCAATACACACCAATAAACACCATTAAATGCTATTAAACTCTATTAAACTCCAATAAACACCAATAAACACTAATGAACTTCAATAAACACCAATAAACTCTATTAAACTCCAATAAACACCAATAAACACCAATAAACTCCAGTACATACCAATAAACACCATTAAATGCTATTAAACTCTAGTAAACTCCAATAAACACTAATAAACACTAATGAACTCCAATAAACACCAATAAACTCTATTAAACACCAATAAACAATAATGAACTCCAATAAACACCAATAAACTCTATTGAAGTCCAATAAACAACAATAAACACCAATAAACTCCAGTACATACCAATAAACACAATTAAATGCTATTAAACTCTATTAAACTCCAATAAACACTAATAAACTCTATTAAACTCCAATAAACACCAATAAACACTATTAAACTCCAATAAACACCAATACATACCAATAAACACAATTAAATGCTATTAAAATCTATTAAACTCCAATAAACACCATTAAACTCCAATAAACTCTACTAAACTCCATTAAACTCCAATAAACTCCAATAAACTCTATTAAACACCAATAAACACTATTAAACTCCAATAAACACCATTAAACTCCATTAAACTGCAATAAACTCCATTAAACTCCAATCAATTCTATTAGACTCCAATAAACTCCATTAAACTCCAATCAATTCTATTAGACTCCAATAAACTCCATTAAACTCTATTAAATGTAAATGAGCTCAAATGCACACAAACCCACTCTAATAAACTCACACTCTATTACATTGAACTGTCCACTAATAATCTCAAATCCGAGAAAGTTCCAGTGAACCCAAATAAACCCAAAGCTAATTCAGATGCACTAAAATAAACATGAATAAATCTGAATAAACGAAACCGCATTCGAATAATGAGCCTCCTCTTAATGTGGATTTCTAATGCTTCAGGACCGCTGTCATGAAGGCAGTCCTGGCTGGAATTTTGGACCTGACTCTGCCTCTGTGATTTGTGTTGATGAAGGAGGAGGGACAGTTGGACTCGCCGATCATCCTCTCTGTGATTAAAATGCTTTTTTTTTGCACTGTCTGGTGGCATTCACCAGATCACCATGGCAACCTGGAGTGTGTCCACACTCCCTGAGCATCTCGGCGGCATGGAGCGCGCGCGTGTATGTGTGTGTGAGGCCGTCATTTTGGCCAGCATCATGGCACATCCTATCATGCACGCACACACACACACAAATACACACACACACACACACACACTCCACAATGGGAGCCTCATTGAAGGGCTTTGAAATGAGCAGCAACTCAATGAGCTGAAGGTGCCAGTGCAAAACACCGTATGTGTGTGTGTGTGTGTGTGTGTGTGTGTGTGTGTGTGTGTGTGTGTGTGTGTAAAACCCAGAGGAGAGCGAGATGAAGAGGAAACATGATGCACACCGAAGCCCATGAACAGTGTTTGCTTCTACATTTCTGCTCCAGAGAATGCTAAAGTAGGAAATAGAATTGTCTCCTGGCTAATACGTGTTTCCTTTGTTTTAATCCTGCGATTTATTTTCACTTGCATTCATTACGTTTTATTTTCCCCCCACATGGGCATGACACGTCAAATACACAACATACTTAGCCTTTAAATGCTAACACTTTGCTAACAATTTAGCAAAGGAAGTAGCCATTAAGACTGGCACCCTGTCCAGTCTGTACCCGACCTTGTGCCCGATGCTCCCTGGGACAGGCTCCAGGTTCCCCCCATGACCCTGAAAAGGATAAAGCGGTAGAAGATGGGTGCATGGATGGAGTAGCTGTTAAGCCCTTTAAAATACACGCAGTGTAAATGCACGGTGACAGCAAAGACAAATCAGTAGCTTTTTTTTTTATTCAGTAGTTTTAGTAGGTTGCAGATATCACGGTCACCAGCTTCTAGATTTGACATCCACGTTTATACCCAGCACACGCTGCACTACGCATATGTGGCTCGACGATGTGATCGGGCGGTTGCCTCGACTTCCTGACTTTGTGCTGATGGTGAGAACCTGACGCATCAGGACAGAATTCAAGATTCTAACGCTGGCTTATTGTCCACACTCGATACTAATGTATGTAAATAACCCGTCACACTTTTTTATTTACGTTACCTGCTGCTTTTTAGATGTATAATGATTGTGTCGAAATTGTGTAACGATTTAGAGCCGGAGACGGATGCAAGTGCAGATTAGATTTTCATTACAAAATACAAACGAATGCAAAACAGTAACTATAGAACTTGTGTCAAAAACTAAGGCAAAGAACAGACATTAAATTAAACAAAGACCGTAATCCCAACGACGGAAGACAAAGACAAACACCGGACAAGGCGTGTAATGCAAACTGTGGCTAATATGCACATAAGTGCTTGCTAACATGAAGGTGATTCAGGTGCAGGTGGTCATGTGATCATGATGCAGTGAGGTGCAGTGGCTGCTGGGAACTGTAGTCCAGAGGTCCTTCTCTGATATTACATGACAGATTGGACGATTTGGATTGAGGTCTTACCAACTGGTGAGTAAAAATAAATTAATATATATAAATATATATATATATATATATTTAAACTGATTGAATAGGCTAGCAAGACAATTGTGCTGTAAGTCTGATACCATCCATCCATCCATCCATCTTTTACCGCTTACTCCTTCTTCAGGGTCACGGGGAACCTGGAGCCTATCCCAGGAATCATCAGGCACAAGGCGGGGTAAGTCTGATACCTTTTTAAAAAATAGTCTTTCTTTACATTCTCATTGTTTACCAAACAACAATACGATTCTGAACAAACCTGGACACATATATCGGCCAGAGGCGACTAAATTGCATCGTATTGTATGGCGGCAGATTGAGGGACTTCTGGGACTTGCCCAGTGGGCTAGCTAAGGAATTTATGATTTGTCAAACCTCTGAAAACGGTTGAAACAATTTAGCATTTGCTGACCAAACTCAAATTAGAGTTGGAGTCCTGTAATAGTTTAAGCCAATACATTGAAGCTATTAAGAGGCTAATAAAAACGAACGGTTACAACTATAGACCTCATTTCAAGCCCTGGGGAAGACCAAGTTAATGAAAATGATTAGGGAATGACATCAGGATTTGTAAAGCTCCACCTCCAACCCGTTTTTGTGGCCCTCTGAGCAGGTTTGATGAGCGATTATGCACATGAGTGGTATATTGAATTGCTCTTAGCTCTCTGTGCCTCCGGCGATGATATGAACATTAGAGCATCGGCGCGGATCAGCCGCTGCTCACACCCGCACCTTTTCACGGCCCCTGTAATTACCGACTCGCTCTATAATTAAGTTCCATAAACGAGCAAACATAATTATCGCTAGAATATGCCGAATAAACGGGAGCGAACAGGTGAACGTATTCAGCCCTTTGATGGGGAACGAAAGGTGTATGCTAATGTGCTATCTGAACTAAAGAGAATAAAGTTAATTAGATATGACCTAAATATTGTGCTATTATTGCAGGGTTATGTGTGTATGTGTGTACCCCGCTATGTAGCTGACTGAGCAGAAACACTGATACACAAGAATGCTCATGGCCTACAAGTTCAAGCTAATTTGAACATCGCGCAAAGTCGGTTTTCATAAAACTCAGGCAACAAATCATTTCAACGTGCCTTCGTTGTTTACCGAATGAGATCGACACGGACGCAGACGTTCCTTTTATTCTTCCAAACAAGTCCTCCGTGCGGATAAAATCGAGGAGTTTGTGTCTATTTGCTCAAACTAACGTGTTATGGTTACTATAATAACAGTTCACTCACAGGGACTTGGATGGAGGACACGCCACAAATGGATTAAAAAACAACGTGTCTAAGCGTCGATACGGTGACGTTCTCTATAAGGAAATTCTTACTTAACATTCGTGGAAGGAGTCTCCAGTGTCAGCGCTTCATAACAGTACCAGGAAGTAACTTCTCATTTACTCCTGAGCGCTTTGTTTGATGGACAGCATGAATACAGCTTAGAACTTCCTACACTCTTCAAGTGTTCTTCACGGCTCTTTGGATAGTTAAGAGTTGTTAGGCTTTATAAATGGGTTCTACTGGGAAAACATTTAATGGGGAAACATTCAGTTGTCTGGTTTTACCTAGAACTTGTAAGGGTTCCTCCAAGGGGCCAGAAACCTTTCATAAATCTATTTCAGGTGTTTTTCAGAAACACATCGAAGAATGCATGGAATCGACGAATGCTGCTCCTGGGTAAAGAAGGGTGTTTTAACATATAACAATTTAGACATTATGTAAGTTTTTTTTTTTTTTTTTTTTTAAAGAACAGGTGTGGTAAAGCATACCAAATTCTTTGAGAAAGCCTAAAAGACACATCGATCTTAATGTCTAATAACACATATTAACATATCATTCCTATTTATCTCGGTTGTTTGGAAATGCCCATATTTGGAAGCAGGAAAAGATGTTTAAAAGAGCTTATAAAAACGGGGTCATAAATAAATACTATACATATATACGTAAGGTCTCGTCTTTTCCACCGGCTCAGTATGTTACTAAAGTAGTAATACTGTCGAAAATCCACTGTGTTAAAATTAAACTTATGACACTTTAGTCAGTCGATCCATTTTCCTTGAGAATGACAGAGATTTTGCTCGTACATCAACCCCATTCTGAGCCACAATGAGGTCAAACAAGTTGATTGCAGTCTGTGCCGAAGCTTCATTGACGTTCCTTCTGAAACCTGCAATTTGTCAGCCGACGTCTAGGACTTGCTGGAATGGCCTTATAAAATCAGATCTGTGCACGGTGGAGGTGTGTAATTTGGCATTTTGAGACCAATTGCACACGCGGCCAGAAAAAAAAACGGCGCATTGCTGTGAACAAAACTAATGCTCGGGAGGTCGCAGAGAGCATCGATAACAAGAAACGAGTGCTTGTTGACTGAGTTACAACATCCTACATGACAATGCCTGATATATGCCACACATAAATCTTCCTCAGACTCGTGCAGAGCTCTCATACACACATGCACCAACATGCCGGCAATCTGAAAGCGAGAGAGAGTGTTAGTTGTGTTTTTTTTTCTCCTCAGGATTTCCAATTACAGGGGTTTAAACAGCCTTATAGTATTGCTAATTAAAAATAAATAAATAAATAACGTGAAACCTTCGATGCTCTGAGCTCATTTTTCTCCTGTGTAAAGCACAAAGGATAATTGAATATATGAAAAATGCAGGAAAAGCACACAGGGAGGCTTAATGAAAGATAGATCAAAAGATTGCTTAATATTCAACAGTGTTATTCAATACAATGCTGATGGTAAGCAAACAGCATATTTACTGAAGTCCTTTAAGGATGCTGAAACAGTACAAAGCTCTCGCTTACAGATTAAAAAAAAAACCAAAAAAAAAATCAGACAATGCCACAGAAGTCAACATCTACACATACTAGACATCATCCGGCATTATAGTATTATTAAAGCTCTTACTTTGGCCATCCTGAGCTCTACAAGCCCATGTTCTTATCCAGACTCTCCTCTGATATTTTAAGGCCCACAAGCACCTACCCCATCCAGATCCTTGAGCCATTTGGATGCTACTGCAATCCTGAGGCCTACGAACCTTTTCTCCAATCCAGATGCTATTACTGCCAACTTGTGGCCTGCAACTACCTGCTCACATCCAAATTTTGCTTCTGCCATATAGGTTCTATTCCTACCCATCTTGAGGTTCAGGGGCTCCTGCTCCCATCCAAATTCTGCTCCTGCCATCTAGGTACTGTTTCTGCCAACCTGAGCCCCACAAATTCCTGCTGCCATCCAACTCCTGCTCCTGCCATCTGAGTACTATTCCTACCATATTGAGGCCCATAGGTTCCTGCTCCTATCCAAACCTTGCTCCTTCCATCTATGTCCAATTTCTACCAACCTATGACTCACATGTTAATGCTACCAAACAAAAACCTAACAGTTCCTAACCCATCCAGATCCTATTCTTGCCATCTGGATCCTACTTCTGCAACTATGAGGCTTAAGGTTTCCTGCTCTTATTCAAATTTTGCACCTGCCATGTGGGTTTTATTCGGAACACCTTGAGGCACACAAATTCATCCTACCCTCCGAAGACTGGAAGGTTCCTACAGAAAGTTTCCTGCCCCATCCAGAACCAACGTATGCCTTTTGGATTCTGTTCCTGCGAACCGGAGGCCTAAGAATTCCTACTCCCCTCCAAATGTCATTCCTGACATTTAGGCCCTATTCGTATCTTGAGGCCCACATCTGAACACTTAAATGTTACTGCTTCATCCACATCCTCTGAATCTAAGGCCTAGAAACAAACTCCTGCTTCAGTCAGGATCTTACTTCTGTCATCCTTAGACCAATGAGCTTCTGTTCTAGTCCTGATCTTATATCCTCTGGTGTACAATGACAGTTGGATCCTACACCAGCAAATCCCAGGCCTACAAGTTCTTACTCCAATCAAGATCATAGTCCTGCCATTAATCCTCTTTTTGCAATCTTGTGGCCTGCTCGAGTCTGGATTGTACTTCTACCATCCTCAGACCAAAATGTTTCTACAATCATCCCAATTCTATACCTGCCATTGGGATTCTAGCATGGCAGTCTTGAGAGTTACAAGCTCACACTCCCTTCCCTGTCTTACTTATGCCATCTGATTCCTATTCCTGCATATATGAGGTCTACAGCCTAAATCCTCCCCCAGCAAGCTCCTGCTCCTATTCCAATCCATCACTTCACTAATCTGTGAATCATTAGGACCACAATCCCCTTCTTCAAACCTAATCCTACTCCTGCTATCCTGGGTCTTACAAATGAATGCTCCCTCTGTAGTGATTGGCTACTGACTATGATCATTCTATTTCCTTCACCTTCAGCAGGAGCTAGGGTATCCTGTCAAAACAAGTCCTTACAGCTAACCATTTACACATTCTCAATTTACATTTTGGGGATGGTCCCCGAGTTTAATAAAACATACTTTGAACATAAAATTATTTAGCAAAGTTCGACTCGTAACACCCACACTTAAGGAATTCCAGGCGAGAGAAGTAGGACACTATTTCTTTTCAGGTATTTGCCCTGTTTTGCGCAGCAGTGAGTATGATGCTGAAGAGGAAACTGGCTTAAAGGCATTAGCAGTAGTAGCAGGTGCTTTAGCTCTGATGCTCCAATGGGGTGCCACCTCCTGACCTTCGTTTTAGACTCCATGACCTCAATATCGCTCCCTCATCGCCAGTTCACCATCCAGATCTAGTTACATTATTGAACACCGTCGCTAGCTCGGCAGATTTCTCTCTCACGGTCAGTCTCTCTCTATCTGTCTGTCTCTCGTCTGGTTACATTATTGAACACCACTGCAAGTTCTGTACTGGATCTGTCTTTCTGTCTCTCAGTTGTTCTATCTGTCTGTCTCTTTATGCATCTCTCATTTACATATCTGAACACTACTGCTAGTTCTGTACCTCTTTCTCTCCCATATATTTCTCTCCATCTTTCTTTCCATCTCTATCTATCTCTCTTTCCTTCTTTCTTTCTTTCTTTCTCCAGCTCTCTTCTTCTTTGACGAGTTACGTTATTGAACATCAGTGCTAGGTCGGCACAGTCATTAAGAGGGTTATATTTCTGGTTATTTCAACCTTTTCCTAAAAGGCGAACACTGTGTTCTCCACACAAGAGTTCTTTGGTGGTTATTTGGATAGTTAAGGGTTCTTTGCGTTCTGAAATGGTTCTACGTGTTAACTTTTATGAAAGGATACCCATGCTTTAGGGCTTTACATGGAATCACTAAAGGCTCCCCGAAAGGAACCAGCTGATGAACCCTATGTTTACCACATCTGTCTCATTCCGTCATCTCTCTCTCTCTCTCTCTCTCTCTCTCTCTCTCTCTTTCTCTCTGTCTCACTCCTTTTTTATTCATTTGTCTAAGTCTTTATGTCTTTCTTCTTCTGTCTCTCTCACTGTCTCTCTCTCTTTCTGACTTTCTTCTTGTTTCTATCTCTCGAAATCTTTGTCTGTATGTCTCTGTATTCTTGCTCCCTGCCCTCTCTATGTCACTCTCTCTCTCTTCCCCTTTTTTCTTTTGTCTCTGTCTTTCATGTTTTCTCTCTCTCTCTCTCTCTCTCTCTCTCTCTCTCTCTCTCTCTCTCTCTCTCTCTCTATTGTACAGAAGTAATGTGAATAAACGCCACTTGTACATCACTATGCACTTTCCTAATCCCCACATGACCCTTGACCTTTGCCCTGTGTGACCATGCTTTCATACTCATAAACACATGAATAACTAATATAAAAAATATACACAGCACAATATTTTGTCATACAAGACACAGAATTGCATCTGAAATCACATTAAAACGCAATAGAAGTGAAATTGCTTTGGGACACAAAAGACACATTTCAGATGTTCAATTATTCAGTTTAATTCTTTACGGACCGAAGTGAACGCACATCCGTTATTGCATATGTTCTTAAAAAATAAAAGTGAGACGCAATCAATGTAATTCATTAAGTATTCGTAAACATCAAAGGCAATTTTTTTATTTATTTTTTAAACTACCTTTGTTCTCTCCACTTTGATTCTTTGCAAATGGGAATTAATCAGAACAATAAAAGTGATATGAAATAATAATGAAATAATAATGAAGAAAGTTTTCAAACAGAGAGAGAGAGAGAGAGAGAGAGAGAGAGAGAGAGAGAGAGAGAGAGAGAGAGAGAGAGAGAATGCATGGAGAAGAAGCAATGGACATGGGAAAGTTTTAATCGTTTACTTACATAGCTTTTATGTGCTAATAATCCTCAGATCCATCCTAAATCAAGAACAGTCAGTCAGTGAGGCAGGAACTGGAAGAGTTTCCCTGTACAAGAAATTAATAATAATAATAATAATAATAATAATAATAATAATAATAATAATAATAATAATAATAATAGTAATAATAATAATAATAATAGTAATAATAATAATAATAGTAGTAATAATAATAATAATAGTAGTAGTAGATCTGTGTTTAAGATTCTGTCATGAACCAAAGGTTGTGATTTTAAATCCTCTGACTGCCAGGAAGTGAATTTTGAGTCTTTGAGCAAAACTTTAGATATGTTTATTATTATTATTATTATTATTATTATTATTATTTATTATTATTATTATTATTATTTTACCCTGACCTTGCTAGTAGCAAATCGAATACTGCTGTAGTTAAAGCGTATCGTAGACACGCGAATTGTGTCTCTGCTCGCACGAAAACCCATAACTGATTTGGAACCACTCACATGATCACATCAGGTAATTAGGTGTTGATAGTATTTCATACATGACGAGCTGCATTTATTTTGTCTTAACTTCAGAAGAGAGAGAGAGAGCGAGAAAAAGAGAAGATGGTGATGGAACTACTTTTTATAGCTGCTATAACAAAAGCGAGAACAGGAACGAACTTGTTTCGCTGACGTTTCTCCGTCACCTCCACGCTTTACTAAACCGGCACGGCACGGAGGGTTTTATTTCTTTAATATCGTTTTTTTTTTATCACAATCCATGGAGTGAAGTGTAAAATCCTGTGAGTTCATCCGTATTTGACCGAAAAGGGAAGGATTATATCGACTCAAGAAAATCGCTGTGATGGATTGTGCATGTTTATGTGAACACTAATTGATGTTATTTGCAAAACGGAGACAAGTTTTTTTTTATATGAGTTCATGTACCATGAAGCTGCAATATTGTTTACAATGTTATTGTAGTTTCTGTTTGTGGAGAGAGAGAGAGAGAGAGAGAGAGAGAGAGAAAGAGAGAGGCACTCATGCAGTGGTTCATACTCTCACTGTCTCCTCATGTGGACAACCACTTGGCTCATTGCTAAATTCCATTTTTAATCAGGCATAGAAGAGGACAGAGGGCTTGGGGGGGCCTCAGGACAGCAACAAAATCAATTGGCTGGAACTGACATCTGCCTGGATCTGCCTTGGGAGCCTTTTGAGGTTGCCTAAATGAAATCAGGGCCCCTAATTGTGGGCTGATTTATTCACTTGTCCAAGGGCATGACGATGGGATCTCTCTAGCCCTCGGCCTTCAATCACTGGCCATACATAAAACATTTATATTACATCTGTCTCTCTATCTATATCTCGTTTCCTCTTTCTGCACTAGCGGTGAGAAAATCCTCCATTTTCTTTCATTTTGTTTTGTTGTTGTCACCGAGGAGGAAATGAAATAGAGGCTAAACGAACTGTCACTTGGCTCGAGTAAGATAAATATATCGACGCCCCGCAGTGGACTGGGACACATCTGGGTTTTCTGCACTATCCAAATGAAAATAAAGACATCCGCTCCACCCTTCCTGCCACCTCTCCTACTATCTCTCTCTGACACAGACACGGATATGGAGCAGGAACTGCCATCCGATCAGCACGCTTTCCTGTCTCTGATCCTCCATGAGGAGCCGACGGTTTGTCACCCTGATATTTCAGCCAGGGGAATTACACGGGTGGTGGCCTGTGGAAACTTTAACCTGCCGAACCCCTGAATAAAACATTAAACAATACCCGCTAAAGCAGAGCCCAGCCCGAGTGGCATTAAACATACACAATACCTGAGGAGCAGCCAGTGAGCCATTAAACATTGATGCACCTCTTGGGTCACATGAGGAAACACATCTAAGCCAAGTGTGTCTCCACGGAGAGAACCAAGGGATAAAAAAAATAAATAAAAAATCCAGGAAGAAATATATCTGATCGAAACTGAGCTGAGGATCTGGAAGAGTCACAGGTATAGGAGAAAAAAAATAAAAAAAAGATGAGAAAAAGATAGCTTCTTCAGTAACTCTCCAAAAATGGAGTCAGTGATCAAGGAGGTTATGAACTGTGAAAAAAGGGGGAGGGAGGGGGTGTTTCTGGGGTGCTTTTCCTCAGTACCATGAGGACTTCTAACAATGAAATAGTCAGGCTGATGCAGACGTGTGGATTGTAGTTTAACAGCTAGATAAGGTTACCTGGGATGTTATTGCTAGCTAGCTGGCTAGCTAACTTAGCAGCATGTGACTCATGTGACTCATGTGACTGGAAGATGCTGGCACTAAAAATAAGTATTTGTTTAGTTTCCTCACATTCTTACAATTTCATTCCTCTGATGAAAATCTAAGAAAATTAGAATAATCTGTTTGAATTCTTACAAATTTCATGACTCCATGAGATCCAGATCCACTCCTGAAGACTTAAAGAAAAAAAAAAAAGTTAAAATATGTAACAGTTCTGAGCTTCGCAAAAGTACTTGGAACTGACTTCTTGGAACCCTATCTGACTGGTAAACCCTCTATTTTATGGTTCCACATGAAACCTCAATGGGCTCTGTGAGCGGGAAAAAAAGGAAGATGAACCTGTTATGATCCCTCAAGAGACCAATGATGGTAGTTATGCCAATTACATGTGAAAAATGGATACCCAAGGGTTCTTTGGATATGTAGAGGTCCTTTGCTTTCTAAAGGCGTTCTACTTAAAATTCTCAAGGGTTCAAAAAGAGGTACAAACCTTTAATGGTCTGTATCTTTTGCAAGAGTGTAATGATAATACATAGTTATGACAATAATGCATTTTAGAAAAAAAGTTCCAGTTAGAAGTTCTCTGCTTCTGAAAGGTTCTTTAAATTGGAAATCAATGTGATATGATTCCACATTCAAACTTAAAGGCTTCCCAGAGAGGAACAAACTGAAGAACCCTTTAGGATCCATTCAAGGTGTAATGACAATAATATGTCTTTGGGAAAGGGTTCCTTAGGGGGTTCTTTGGATGCTTCTTTGGGTTCTCAGCTCCTAAAGGTGTTCTACTCCCTGTTAGGTTCTAGCCTCTGTGGAGGCTTTCTTTTTTATGGTTAAAAAAAAAGCTTAAAAGATTCCCCAAGAAGGACAAAAAGAAGGACCATTTTGGATCGTCAAAGAGTGACATGATACAATAACGTATTGAGATTGGTTCCTCGAGGGTTCTTTGAATAATGAGTGGTTCTTTGCTTATTATAGGTGTTGTTAACACTCTGTTACATGGTTCCACACAAAACTTTCAAAGGTTACCCATGACGGACAAACCGATCAACCTTTTTGGGCCCTTCTAGAGCACAATAATGACGGTATATAAAAAATAGTTCATCAAGAGTTCTTTGGATAATTAGAGGTTCCACATTTCCTGAAGCTCTTCCACTGATATGGAAACAGTTGTTCACCGCTACATAGAACTTCTTTGAACATCTCTGGATGGAAAATGTGACGAATACGCTTTAAGCTGCTATTTTTAACCGTTCTGGAAAATTACCATCCATTATAGTGGTATTAATTTGCTCTTTTATACGCTTCCTGTCCACCAAATGAAGAAATAGTGAATGATTTCAGTACCCTGCTCTTTGTAATAGTGATTTAGCTGAGTCAACGATGTTCTCTAGGCCTTTATAAAAGAGGTATAGAATTGATAAATGCGTTTTCTTTTCTTTTCTTTTTTTTTTTACAAACCCATTTTACTTCCTTTCTCTGTACAGTGTGTAAGAAGCTCCATTTCCGATGACTACAAAGGAACTAAAACCTGAATCCTTGATCAGGCTGATGGCTTTCACCTTCTCCAACTCAATCTAGGTGCGCCAGCATGAAAGACAGGAGATCATTTCACAAGGTTCGGCACACACTTTCATTCTTTTCATGCTATGAGAGGTTCAGATCCACGTGTATGTGTATGACAGATACGGCTGAGAGGAGGGTGTTAGCTGAAGCTGAACTTCCTGCCACATCTTTTACTGTGTTTTGCCGAAGGAATTTTGTCAGAGGAGGATGAAAATCATCACCCACACTCGTAGTTTGATTTGAACCCCCGATGGACGAGTTTAAAAAGTATTCTCAAGTCTCCTTTTATCAAATCTGAAGATGTCATGCCATAACTTATGGCTATCCTGCAGCCACAAACAAGAGCTCAGTGTGATACAGAGAGCGTGCACTCTCAGATCCACGAGATCGTTTTCCACTTATTTTTACACAATTCTATAATTCCTCACTTCTGGGAAAACTCATCTCGAGACAGAAGTGTGTGTTTTGGTGGCCAAGCCGCCAAAGGTGATGTTTCCAGTGCATAATAGATCCATTTGCTGGGAAGAAAACACCATTCCTCTGCTGTAATGACTCCGTGAGACCCAGGTGCTCTTTGTGGGCTAGAATTTCCCTCTCTCCAGGATTAACTCAATAATGTGCCCTTCGTTCTCAGAGCTGTATCTGGTGTTGGCTGACATTTTCAGCTCTCTGCAGGTTCTGGAGACATGCCTCTTTTACCTCAGACTGTAAACAGGGTCAGACAATCCTACTGTGGATCGATATGGCCGGGAGAGGTCTAGCCAATGGACTTAGCTGGGTCAAAAAGTGCCATAGACTTTTACACACAGTCTCCCTTTTTTTAGCCCCAGTTCCACTTTTGATTGTAAATAAAACTCAGCAGTGTGTCCATGAGATGAACGACAAAGTAAACTGCGCTGCTTGTTTCATATGGCTGGGTTTAACTCCTATAGCCGGGTCTCGATCCTCCCGACTAGCCGTCGGATGACTAGTCATTTTACAGCAATAAAAAAAAAAATAAAAAGCATTTTTAGGATCTTTCATTAGGACAGTTAGATGCTGATAAACAAGAATAAAAAAAAACACACCAAATGAACAGCAACGAACATGCTACAAACTACGTTTCTTTTTAAGCCACACTGTAAGTGATAAAGATAAATGAATCATTGCAAAAAAGTGCAAAATAATAAATCTGTGGATCATATTACACTATTTAAGGATGTAACAACACTTAAAATGCACTCTGAAGCTGAGATGCGCAGCAGGGAAGCTTGTGTCCATCAACACAGCTCTCTTTATAGCTCAATGAGTGACCTTCCCTGGACTGAGAATACAGAGTCTACAGACGTGTGGGAGATTTTACCACGATGTTCATGTTCATCTCCGGTATCAGAAGCATCTAAAAACGAACTAAACTATCTAAAGTCTGGATCATCCTCGTTTGAGTGGACATCCGCCGATCTAAAGTAGTTGGGTGGGATTGGATAGTGATGTGGTTCTGAATGTGCTCTTTCACATGCGAAAGTGATAATGTTCCATTGAAGCAAAAGAAAATAACACAATGACATGGTTTCCCCTAGAGTGAAATATTTCAGACTAGAAAAGAACATTTAGCCAGATTTCTTTACCAACTGCATTGCATTTCTACCCCCAGTCAACACCTCTGTAATGTAACTAAAAGTTTACTAATCCATTTTTACAGAAGTAAACTGTACTGAAAGACTGAACATGTACGATAGCTTTCCTAAAGGCATAATCCAGGATACAACCCAAAGGTTAAACCCATGTACTAACAGGAAACTGTAAAACATGACGAACTCAATATAAACAATCAATGCTCAATAGACAGACAAGCCGGCTACCAGATAAAGGTCGATGCACGGATAAACAGGTTGGACTACAGAGGAATAAACAAGGCTCAGAAACTCCAGAGACTCTGCACTTGAAGTCTTGATGAGTCCATAATATGGAACAGAAGACATAAATAAAGGGTGAGAGGAAAGGCGCTGATGCCTAATCTAAGGATTTCAGCAACCATGAACAGTGAATTCTTTCCACATTGATCAGCGTGGCCCTGGGGTCATTTTCTACAGTTGCCAAGATGTTGTGCAGCTAACCACTATAACTAGCTACTGATCATAGATCCATTCATCCCTCAATTTTCCATATCACTTATCCTACAGTGTCACGAGGAACCTGGAGCGTATCCCAGGCAGCATCAGGCACAAGGCAGGGTACACTCCCTGGACAGGGTGCCAATCCATCGCACAATCACATACACATTTGTACCCTACAGCCAGTTTGGACATGCCAATCAGCCTATCATGCATGTCTTTGGACTCGGCCCTCATAGATTATAGATTAAAAGTGGTTGCATGAACCAATTACCAAGATCATCTTTAATCACATTTGGACACAAGTGTCAACAAAGGAACTGGCTTCCTGGATGCTTTCACAGTCTGAATCGGAGTGAAATTGAGCCTTTTGATTAATTTGCTATTTGGTTTGGTTTGGTTTCGATCTGCGCATAATTAAAACAAACAAACAAACAAACAAAAAAGGAGGGAAAAATGTTTTCTGAAGGGGTGTGTAGGGCTGAAAATGTCCTCAGAAAACACTTTTCATTGCTCAGAAAATGAAAAGCGAGCACAGAAATCACTAAATTCACCCAAGCACAGATAACGTGGAGCAGGGGCTAAATAAACAATTAGACCATTTTGTAAATACTTTGTTTTTTATGTCATATCCAGCAATTCGTTTCTTTCAGATCTCAGCGTGGCACAGTAGCCCAGGACATTGCTTCTCCACACCAGCAGAGGTCGCTATCACCAGAGTCGTTCACTACTTCTAATGATCACTACCTGTTGCTGTTCTGATTAGCACGTGCTGGTCAATGACTTTATAACCACACAACACCATATAGATATGTCTACGTGAAGTCTTGTCACTGTCCGATAGTTCTGAGTTGTGTTATTCCGCCTGCTTTGTCCATGTTGTGCTAACATCTCTTGCTAACTTGTCACAACACTCAACTCTCTGGATCACCCCTGTCCGGGTTTGATCTTCCGATGGCTCACTGTGCATGGCCATTTTTCTGACAAAGGTTTTGGATGTTTTTTAATAACCTCAAGCCTCTCCCGAGTCTGGTTGGTTACCCAGCAGCATATAAATAGGCCGGCCTCGCACCACCAGAGAGCACGTGGGAGATTACTATACGGCCATTAGCTCGGCTTTGACGATCCTGCGCCAATTCTGTCACCCAAAATTAGAAAGGAGCCAGTAACTCTTGCACATTTTTTGTCAGTCTTGTTTGGAGAGGGATCGGCCTGTCAATAAGTGCACCATAATAGTGTGGAAGTACTGCCAGTTCCAATAAAGCAACAGAGAGATCAAGCGAATGAAAGGTGACCTTGCTGTAATTGAGATTCATCACAGGCGAGGCAGGCGGCAGAGGGGAGAAACAAGCGAACGAGATGGGGAAAAAAAATGGACTGAATTTTTTAAAACATGGTTTGAATACTGTATACATTCGCAATTTTATGGGAGAATAGCCAAGTGATGTTCGATTGCTGGCTCCGAATATCAATTTTGGGTTTGAAGCCAAAGCATTCTGTCTTTTTTTGTTTGTTTTTAGCTCCATCTGTTATATATATTTCTTTTCTCTTTATTGAGCCGGACAGCGTATTCAGAGAGACAAATTACGTCCCCTTCTTCCCTCCCTCCCGACTGAGAGCGACGTAAAATCTAAAAGAAGATATAACAAAGCCTTGCGTTCCAGCAGTCAGGCAGAAGATTTTGGTTAATACACCGATGGCAGCCGCATTATTACCTCATATTTAACATTCAGAAGGAATCGACGCGCGATCCGGCACCAAGCTGTGTGTCGGTGTATGAATGGGACTCAGTGGGGCTTGGCACACACACGGCGATAGATTATATTGCCTTTTCATCGCCGCACAATGGGCAGGTTTGCATTTCAGCTGGATCCTAGAGAAGGGCCAAAAATGAAGGCCCAGTTCCCCAGAGTACCGCTGTGCCACAACACACACAATAAACTCTCAGAAACTGTTCTGTGGAAACACACCACAGCCCAGCTGGACGCTTTCAGATAAATGAGTGAAAAGAGGACTCACACACACCGAAAGCCATGTACGCACACGTACACACTGGCATGAACAGTAAGAAACTTACTGTTGCATTCTGACTTCTGATTGGTCAGACGGTGTCGTTTAATTTTCTTTAAGAGAAACGTTCTAATATGTGATCGTTTCTATAGTAACAGCTCGTTCACCGGGACTTGTAGGGAGGACATGTCACATAAACAGATTAAAGAATGTGTATAACCGTTGATATACTATCGGAGCAGTTGGCGGTTAAGGCTCTGGGTTACTGATCAGAAGGTCGGGGGTTCAAGCCCTGGCACTGCCAAGCTGCCCCTGTTGGATCCTTGAGCAACACCCTTAACCTTCTCTGCTCCAGGGGGCACTGTATCACTGACCCTGCACTCTGACCCCAACTTCCTGACATGCTGGGGTATGCGAAGTAAAGAATTTCACTGTGCTGTTATGTAAACGTGATCAATAAAGACTCCTTTTTATTATAGTAAGGTTTTCTATAAGGACATGTGTATGTAACACTTATGGAAGGAGTCTCCAGTGTCAGCGCTTTGTAAGAGTCAGAGGTAAAGCTGTAACTTCTTTGTACGTTTTCAGGACAGAGGAATTTACACTTTGTGGTTTCTTGGTAACATGACGAGCTGCATTCGATATTTTTTGGTTTTATTAGAGAGAGGATAAAGAGAGGGCTGGTGAAGGAACGAGTCTTTATAGCTGCTATAACGCAAGTAAGAACAGGAACTAGCTTGTTTCATGAACAATACATGTAACTAAATGAAATGAAATGAAATGTATAAACGTACAGCAGAGTTTGCATGTTCTCCCCGTACTGCGGGGGTTTTCCTCCCCCAGTCCAAACACATGCATGGTAGGCTGATTGGCGTGTCTAAAGTGTCCGTAGTGTATGAATGGGTGTGTGAGTGTGTATGTGATTGTGCCCTGCGATGGACTGCCGCCCTGTCCAGGGTGTACCCAGCCTTGTGCCCCATGCTCCCTAGGATAGGCTCCAGGTTCCCTGCGACCCTGAGAAAGGAGTAAGTGGTAGAAGATGGATGGATGGCAATGATCAGATGATAAAAAACGCCCTCTTGTCAAAGAACTGGTGTAAAAAAAATGTATAAGCAAAAAATGTATTCTGGGTAAATTCTCCAGATTTAGTGTTGTGTCAGACTCTAGTGTTACAGATTAATTTACATCTGTAACACTAGAGGCATCAGTGAGTGTCTTAAAATAACCGAACAAGGCCACTGATGAACGAAGTGGAATCCAAACTAGATGAATTATGTTTACTTACACAGTAATGTCTCCGATCAACTGGAATGAAAGAAAAAAAAAAAGCCAATGAAGTGGCATTTCATTACAGATTATCGTGATATTATGAAAGACAAATGAAAGACAATTAAAAGGTCCATTTTTCAATCAGGGGCTGGATGGAATACCTGGCAGTTCGCTGTTTTCACAAGACTACAAACCTGTCTCTTAACTGCGGTAAACAGAGGGAGAGCAGAGAGAGTCGATTTAACAAACGAGGTTCACCTGACGAGCCACGGCTGAGATTATTATAGATTATTCAACTAGACACTTCACTGTGAGAGAGTCATGTTTAATTCAGTCTAAATCTTGGGTCTGGTTTGGAGTGTGGTCTATGCATGTGGTAGGGAATGCTGTGTGTTTATTTTCGATCCTACCCGAACATGGACGTCTCATCCTTTGTTGCCTTGTCAACAAACTGAAATGCATTTCCATTTGGAGCCAATAATGTCTGACATGGATGTATGCTTTGAGGTTTGGTTACGCTAGCTGATTAATACTCCCTTTCCCTTTCAGTCATAGTGACACTAGGAAATTGTAGACATGTGATGTACAGTGAAGACGGCGTATAGCACTGTCCTCCAAGTTACTTAGCATGAGCAGCAAGATATTCTGGCTTCATGCGTCTCAGAGGAATCACAGAAAAAATATTCACATGCATCTTATGCTATACGGTTAAAAGTATGTGCACCGCTGACCATCACACCTGTACGTGGTTCCTCACCAAACTGTTCCCACAAAGTCAGTCTCAAGTCGAGTCTCAAGTCTTTGAGATGGAGTCCAAGTTGAGTCTCAAGTCTTTGAAGTGGAGTCCAAGTCGAGTCTTGAGTCTTTGAAGACGAGTCTCGAGTTTTTGAAGTGGAGTCCAATTCAAGTCTCGAGTCTTTGAGGTGGAGTCCAAGTCAAGTCTCGAGTCTTTGAAGTGGAGTCCAAGTCGAGTCTCAAGTCTTTGAAGTGGAGTCCAAGTCGAGTCTCAGGTCTTTGAAGTGGAGTCCAAGTTGAGTCTCGAGTCTTTGAAGTGGAGTCCAAGCTGAGTCTTGAGTCTTTGAGGTGGAGTCCAAATTGAGTCTCGAGTCTTTGAGGTGGAGTCCAAGTCGAGTCTCAAGTCTTTGAAGTGGAGACCAAGTCGAGTCTTGAGTCTTTGAGGTGGAGTCCAAGTCGAGTCTCAAGTCTTTGAAGTGGAGACCAAGTCGAGTCTTGAGTCTTTGAGGTGGAGTCCAAGTTGAGTCTCGAGTCTTTGAGGTGGAGTCCAAGTCGAGTCTCAAGTCTTTGAAGTGGAGACCAAGTCGAGTCTTGAGTCTTTGAGGTGGAGTCCAAGTTGAGTCTCGAGTCTTTGAGGTGGAGTCCAAGTCGAGTCTCTGCTGATCGTGTAGATGGTGCCGCAGATACAAATTGCAAGTGATTTATTTTTCCGGTGAGACTGAGTTGTAAAAAATCCAAATTTATACTGTACATTAGAATACTGTGCAAAAAGTCAAGTTGCTAATAATTAATGCAGACGTCTGATTATCGCTGTGCTAGAACTATTCAGGTGACCGATCTCCAAAGTGAACGGAGTAAATGTGAAAGAATGCAGGACACTACAAAGGTTTTGTGATGTTTTCTCCTGCTCAAGCCTGATTGCTGCACTGGCTGAGATTTGGTTTCAGGGTTTGGGGTTCACCTCATAAATCTGTTATTTATGCAAATAAGTGGACAAGCTGTTTTCTTTCTGGAAAAAAAAAGAAATACACAGACTATAAAGCGCATCACAATCTCTTCCAGCATTGTTCTCGGTTCCGCTGTGCTTTCGAGTTGTCCTTACAAGGTAACTAGAACACTCTCCGCAGGAAGTCAAGCCTTTTCTTCACATTCTTGGCGGTGAGAAACAGCCCTCGATGTTTTCCAACAACAGCCTTAGCAACCGAGCGCAAGTGGCTTCAAAGGCCGAGCTCAGATCCCACTGTGATAAAATGTACAGACATCAAAACGAGAAATTTAACCGTAACCGGTGGAAAAAAGGTAGAGACACACACACAGACGCTCACACACAGAGTGGACGTTTACTGAGTGACGATGGACCTCGGCACGATCTTCTGTGATTAAGAGCATTGTAGAAAACACCGTTTCTGCTATTTAAATAATGATATATTATGATCATAATGAAGACACAGTCACCTTCACATCCATGGCATGAAATAAGGTCAGAAAATCTCATTGGCTTTTTACTCCCATGTCTCAGGTGCGAGATTTTGGAAACGCTCCGCCTCCTAAAAGCGTAGAATAAGGTCAGAGCGGCCTGTCGTATCTGATTTACCTCTCTCTCCTTCCTTTCCCTCCGTCTCTTGCTTCCTCCATCAGCGACATGCCCCGATGCTATCGTGTGGATGGATGGGTGGCTGCGAGTTTCCCCAGGTGTACCCATGATGGCTAATCTTCCTCAGGTGTCTCTAATTACCCGTCATTTAGTATTTATTTCCGCAGGCATCCATCACACGACGCCTCTCTGCCACCGGGAGCGAGCGAGACCTCCGCCTTTCAGTTTACGCTCCCCGAAAGTCGCGAACACAAGATGGTGGAGATGGAGGAGGATCTGTCAGCGTGGGATCCTGGTGAGGATTCACGTAAACGTTTAGAGGAACGCGTGAGATCGATTTATTTGAAGATTTAATAAGAATACAGTTGTAACTTTGAGAAAAGTACTCTAGTAAATATCCTTCAGTATTATTTGTTATGATTTGTAAAAATTTTAAGTAAGAAATAGAAAGTACATTTGACTAAAATTAAATGCATTTCAGTAAAAAAAATCAATCCTAATCACGAATCTCAAAAAATATTTAGTAACTTATTTAAATAAAAAAATCTTAGTAATCTAATTAGTAATAATATACATTTATTAGAATTATTCTATTTTACTTCTATTCATTACACATCTCAAATAATTATATATATTATAGTCTCAATTAACAATATATATATATATATATAAATGTATTTACTGCTGAAATATTGATATTTTCAATCCAGATAAATCGAATCTAATAAAGGAATAAAAGCTCATTTACAGGGACGTGTAAAGCCGACGTGCCACGTAAATGAATTAAAAACGAAACAAAAACGTGTGTAATTGTTGATATGGTGACGTTTTCTGTAAGTGTCAGCTGGAACGTGTAAGAAGAAACCCTGCTTCATGATAACACCAAGATATCTACACGGATTCAGCCGAAAAATCTCGACACTATTTCATAATTAATCACAAATCAATAAGCACAAAAGGTTATTTGTGTTTGTAATCCATAGTGTAGCTGCGGGATCGGGATCGAACACGGAGTAGATGATGGATATGCGTAGTCAAGTAAATAAAGGGAAACAAAAAGAGAAAAGGTTTGTTTTCTCTGGTTGCTTTTGCGGAAGCATGAAGTCGTCCTGTAACCCTTCTGCGATTGAACTCGGGGTTCGACATCACAGTCCCATAGTTCTATCGCAATTATGACTAAATCATTTATTATTAGTACCAAACACTCATTTTAATTTTCCAAATTGACTCTCTCCGTCTCCCCAAATGGAACGTTTCATAATTGATTAGAGCACCTTTGAATTTAGCGTTAATTAAATCACCGGTTTCAATTTCCATTCAAGGCGGTTTTTAATTTATTCCTCCTCATCGACGTCGTCAGTTCGGAGCCCGGTTATGACTCCGTGAACTTTTTTTTGTTGTTTTTGATCCGTTTTTGATTTTATTTCCAATAACACGCAGATGTTCTTCTTCTAAGAAACGACTGATTTATTATTGTTTTCATTATTGTTATTATCGTTAAGGAAAAGGCTTTCTGAAAGTCATATGTTGATCAGTTTCCATCTGTAGCTCGGCCTGAAGGAACGACCGAGTCCATCACAGCTGGTGCCTCTGAAGAACACAATTAATGAGCTGCTTCATTTGGACTTCTTTCTTACGAGTCTCTTTTCACATTATTTTCTCGGCCTAATTGCTTGCCAAAGAAACGGAGCCGCGATGTTAAAAGGCAGACATCTGGAGACATTCAACACTCCAACACACACACACACACACACACACAAACTACGGCAAATATTAAAAGATGTTCTGAGAGATGGAAAAGTGCGTCGCGTACTGTATACAGAACTCGCGCACTGCTCAGATCTAATAGAAGTCATTCATTTATTCATCCATTTTTAGTAAGCGCTTTATCCGGGTCAGAGTGGCGGTGGATCCGGAGTCGTTCCCAGGAACACTGGGTGCGGGATGGGAATACACCCTGGATGGGACGCCAGTCTATAACAAGACACCAAACACACATTCACACCTAGAGGCAATTTAGGGTCTAATCCACCTACAGTGCCTTGCGAAAGTATTCGGCCCCCTTGAACTTTTCAACCTTTTGCCACATTTCAGGCTTCAAACATAAAGATATAAAATTTAATTTTTTTGTGAAGAATCACCAACACGTGGGACACAATTGTGAAGTGGAACGAAATCTATTGGATATTTTAAACTTTTTTAGCAAATAAAAAACTGAAAAGTGGGGCGTGCAAAATTATTCTGCCCCTTTACTTTCAGTGCAGCAAACTCACTCCAGAAGTTCAGCGAGGATCTCTGATTGATCCAATGTTGTCCTAAATGACTGATGGTGATAAATAGAATCCACCTGTGTGTAATCAAGTCTCTGTATAAATGCACCTGCTCTGTGATAGTCTCAGGGTTCTGTTGAAAGCACAGAGAGCATCATGAAGACCAAGGAACACACCAGGCAGGTCCGTAATACTGTTGTGGAGAAGTTTAAAGCCGGATTTGGATACAAAAAGATTTCCCAAGCTTTAAACATCCCAAGGAGCACTGTGCAAGTGATCATTTTGAAATGGAAGGAGTATCAGACCACTGCAAATCTACCAAGACCTGGCCGTCCCTCTAAACTTTCAGCTCAGACAAGGAGAAGACTGATCAGAGATGCAGCCAAGAGGCCCATGATCACTCTGGATGAACTGCAGAGAACTACAGCTGAGGTGGGAGAGTCTGTCCATAGGACAACAATCAGTCGTACACTGCACAAATCTGGCCTTTATGGAAGAGTGGCAAGAAGAAAGCCATTTCTCAAAGATATCCATAAAAAGGCTTGTGGCAAACTTTAGTCTCGTCTATCATGGGCCTCTTGGCTGCATCTCCGTTGCAAAAAGTTTAAAATATCCAATAGATTTCGTTCCACTTCACAATTGTGTCCCACTTGTTGGTGATTCTTCACAAAAAAATAAAATTTTATATCTTTATGTTTGAAGCCTGAAATGTGGCAAAAGGTTGAAAAGTTCAAGGGGGCCGAATACTTTCGCAAGGCACTGTACATGTTTATAGAAGTAAGCTTGTGAGATGGATGATTGTCTGGAATATTATATATATATATATATATATATATATATATATATATATATATATATATATATACACACACACACACACAGACATACTCACAGTGTCCTATCCTACCATGTAACGATCACTGATTGATGATAATATCCTCCTTTAAAAGGTGGGTGAGAGGGGGTGTGGCCAGGAATCCATCCCTAAAGCATGTCGTGTACACGTTACGTGTTGACAGCAGAACAAAATACCCGAATCTGGCGACGAGACAACTGTACCTGCAACTCGCTAGTATTAGCATTTAATCCATTTTTATTTGATTTTTTTTTTTTTACAATGAATTAACCAAGGTCAGGAATGCTTGCAATCCTGAAGTCATGACTATAAATAAACATAATTATGTGGAACTAAGCTGAAATAAAATGATACTGTAATGTACATGTGCAATGCGTTCTGTGGTAAACAGGAGCGGAGATACTTACTGAACTCTTATACAGTGAAGTCGCAGTGATAATCTTCATTTAATCCTCTCAATGAAGATATTCACGGCTTTGGGGCGGCCGTGGTTCAGGTGGTGGAGAGGGTTGTCCACTAATCGTAGCGTTGGCGGTTTGATTCTCGGCCCTCGGCAAGACACAGAACCCCAAGTTGCTCCCGACGGCAAGTTAGCGCCTTGGATGGCAGCTTTGTAGCCATTGGTGTGTGAATGGGTGTAAAGCGCTTTGTAGACTGCTACGGTTAAAAAAAAAATAAAAAATAGCGCTGTATAAGTGCAGACCATTTATCACTTTATTCCCTCAGAAAAAGCACAGACAATAGCAGCTACGATGCCTCAGGGAATGTTTTGTTGCTCAGCTCTGAATTCAGACAGCAGGTCAGTAAGGTCTGTACAGGATACACGACGGCTGAAAAAGAAGCCTGTAGTCTGAGATACAACACGATTTACATTGCTCCATATTAAAGCTGCTTTCCGACTCGATAGGCAACGTGAAGGCTGGAATCGAGCGGAGATTCCAGCTACAATCGCCAAAATTTCTCAGACCTAGTTGAGAGGCGGGGAGGAAACTGTCGGACTGGGAGGAAACGCTGACGGATGCTGGAAGAACCTGAAGTTCTGCAAATGAACTGGGGAACCCGAAGCTGCCTGGAACATTCCTGCTAAAATCTCAAGTCCGGAGAGAGAAATCGCTTCCAAAAAACAATAGAAAGAAAGGAGAAAATAGCGCTGTGGCATTTTGAGCAAATCCGACACTTTAAGCTTGTAAACAATCGCTAATACCAGAACGTCATTTTAGAGCTTGAGCCAATGATATGCAGTTATTGGAGAGAGAAAAGAGAGAGAGAGAGAGGGAGAAGGAGAGAGAGAAATCATTTTTTTTCTGTTTCATTCTAATAATATAAAAATAGAATGAATGAATAATTAAATAAATAAATAAATAGGCCTACTTTTTCACAGGGTTTTCTCTCTCTCTCTCTCTCTCTCTCTCTCTCCCAATAACGCATATCAATGGCTCAAGCCTCTGCCTCGCCTCATGGCCTCATTACCGCCTCATTACTTTTTCTAATAATTCAACGTCCGTTCGTCAATTATTCCTTAATTATTTCTAGAAAGTCGTACATTTCGGTCATGTTGTTTGTTGTTTAATGTGTGCGCTGTGGTGGAGAGTAGGCTAGCTCGTCCGTTATTTCAGTTCACTCGGCGAAGGGATACGGAACCGTAACGCGGTCAAGACCTGACTGGAACGTCTGTCCGCCAATCAGAACGGAACATGTATCAGATTTATATAATGTGTTGGTGAACGTCATGAAGACGTGCCAGTTTTTTAATACCTAATGGCTTAAAAACAGACCTGGGCAGTCCACGTTTAGACTGGGGACGGCGGAGTTATCTGCTCTTTTGTCCGTTTAAAAATCAAACTTTCCTGTTAAACTCGACACTGCACTCGGGCTGTAATTCTGTCTGCAAAGGAGAAAAAAAGACAAGCTTTAGAGCAACAGAGTCCTTTTCTCCTCGGTATTGTCTGAACCGAGCAATAGGCTGCTCTGTCCAGAAAAGCTTCAATTACATGCTTTGGTAGACATATACGCTTCTGGAGTTCTCATGTCAACAACCGAAGTACGTAATTAAGTTAATAACAGGAGTCTGAGGCATCTGAGCTGAAGGGTTTTGGGCAGATGGAGAGAGGGAAGCAGACAACAGAAAGTGGAGAGAAAATACATGTAAAACGTCCGATAAAACAACGCCAGAAGGTCAGAAAGCCATGTGGAGATAAAAGACGACGGATTTCCGGTGAAATATTAATTCCTCAGAGAACATTTTGGAGGACCAGGGACATTTCCAGGGACGAGGCACGTTTCCGTTTCCATGAGATTTGTTTAATTCCATACTATCAGGCGAGGAGTCCCCTGAGCCACCTCCCGAAGCAGTCTAATTCCTTTCAGCACCAACTTTTCTTCTTCTCCTGTTCCAGAAAAAAATAATTCCCTTCACACCAACTCTCGCATCAACAACATGACAAATCCGTGACGCTGAACACCACCGAGAACCAGCTCCCTGTTATCACCTCGCCCACCTTGTTTCCATCACCGTACTTTTGATCGCGTCGGAGCTGAACTTTGTGCAAACGAGTCACTTCTGATGTGTTAATTGCGTGTCTAGAAGATCCGTGTTATCCGTGATGTACGCTTTCTCGGGTTAAAAAAAAAGAAAAAAACAACCTCAGAAGGGAAGTGTATGCCGTTTTCGGAGGTAAACGCTTGTAGTGAGGAGTTCACATCTCTGTTCAGACCTCAGATATACAGAACACCACCATGTGACAGTGGAATCATGCTTAGCGTCAACCGCTAATCCAACACGCCTGGGTTTTGTACTACCATTACATCGACATGGAATCAAATCGTGGAAGTCTGACAGCGTCGGGCTTTACGGGTTCTCGGTAACTTTTTCTTCCTGAAATGCAAAGTAAATTGATTGTAATAGATTATACAATAAAAAGGAATTTTGCCATGGATTATTTGGCAATCACGACCTCTGAACCCGTACGCGCGGACTTCCAATGCACACGTATACAGTAGTGATGACACAGGAAATAAGTTATAAATTCCCAGGATGGTGACCTCTGCTGGTGAGGAGGGGTATCGATAGAGGTTGTATATATTCACTTGTTATATAATCTATAATGTTATATAATCTACTGTATATAAGGTGTGAAAATGATTTCATTCCGAGTCACGTTTCCGAGGTAAGACACATGCAGCAAGTCAGTGTATGGATAGAGAAAGGGTGATACATGCAAAAATAAATAAATAAAAAAGAAACTGCAGCCGAAAACCCCGAAGAAAAGTTCAGTCAAAGTGAGAAACCCCTTTTTTTTTTTTTTGGGGGTGTTTTCTCCTCTCCTCCATCTGCTCTTCATCTTTGTTCTTTCAGACTCTGGGTATTGATCAGTCATTGAGAAACAAAGCCGAACGTTCTTTCTGTATAAGATCCAGACCGGCGTGTTCTGCTCTGTTTCTCGCTGCCATCCTGCTTTGATTACCAGCTGCTACTTTTGCCTTCAGCTATAACCATCAAACACCTCACTGAGGAACACACGGAGATACCGCCGAGTCCAAAAGTCCGAGCTCGCCCCCGAGAACGGCTTTTATTTCATCACTCACAAGGACAGCAGGTTATAACTTAGTAATAACTGTATAATGGCATAGTAATACCACATTAATAAGTCGTGTTTATGTATAAATGATATTTCAGCATATTTCTGGCTGATATTAAATAATACTTCAGCATAATGGGAAAGTTACAGAAAGTCTGGAGTGTGAAAACGCAAACCTTGTGTTAGCTTTACTCTCTAAAGGAAGAGAAACTGGATCTAGAACTGGAACTTATTTATAGTCTGAGCTGGATATATATATATATATATATATATATATGAACTGATTTCTGGTATCAGATGTCCTACATTTTGATATAAATGTTTTCTTATAATATCTTTTACAGTGAAAAGCAAATGATATTTTCGTATATTAGTTGGAAAGCAAACATGTCTAAAACTGATCAGGGACCTGCAGAAAAGAAGAAGAAAAAAGTGATTTGAAAGCGGGAAAACTTTTTATCCATTTCTAGTTATATTTAACGTTGGCGAACATCTGTTTTTTTTTCCCTCTCTTCTCATTGAAGCTAATAAATGCAAAACAAACAAACAAACAAACAAACAAGCAAATCATGTTGTGTCATGTAAACTCCTGAAGATGTCGAAAAAACTTCTGAAAACCTCTGAAACTGGAGACTCCTTCTTTTTTATAAACTATTTTCAAAAAATCTCTTTTTATCTGGAGCATTTGGCGTACAAGTCCCTGTGAATGCGATGTTACCATAGAAACAATAACATGTCAGAACGAGCGCATTAATATAGACCTGCGACGTCCAGCTGCGCTACTGTCAGAGCTGCTGTTAGAGAATGTATTGACACCTTCTGGCCAATCAGAATGCAGGAATTTCCTGATGAAGCGCTGTGGGATAATGTTAATGCTGTAAATAATGTAAGTTAAGGGAAACTGAAGCGCTGTAAAACACGACATTTTCTTTAACACTAAGTGCCATTTTTGGAAACGAGTTCGGATCAGATTTCCATAACGTAAATCCAGCAAACGCATCAGACATCGTCCGAGTCCCAAGGACGAACGCTGTACATAGCCTTCATTACAGAAATCAGTCTGCGGTCCTGTGAGAATAAATGTGAAGCACTTCAGTCCGATTTTGAGACGATATTAAATCCGTGATCAAACGCAGGACTCGGTTCTTGTGAAGGACACGCCGAGAGGACTGGAGACGTAAAGTGTACCGTGTCTCAGAACAGTTAAGTGTTCTGTTTTCTGTGGAATGGGGGAGAAAAAAAAAATGAAGTTTCATGTTCTCCGTGCTCGCAGTTTTTGTGCTGACCTTTTCAGCGTGATTTCGTGCAATAATTACCTCGTTTCAGAGGCCATTGTGCTCCTCTAATGATACAACTCCTCGTCTCGGTTTTCTCTTTAATTGGGCTACTGTGAGCGGTGCGGTAATCAAAATGTAATCTCAGCATGACTGGGCTGGAAAAAAGACATGACACGTCATAAATATAGATTTAAAATAAGAAGAATTAATAAGGTTAATTGGCACGTGGTGTTCGGATTTCTCTGCAAAAGTCTGCGCACGCATTTTATATACATATATATATATATATATATATATACACATGGATGAATATACAAATGTGTTTTTAGTGTCTCGTCCATGCGCTCGATCTCGATGCAGGTATGGATATAAAAGTTTGTGCTTTATGAAGCAACTCAGAAAAAGCAAAGAAGATTAAACACGTTTTGGCGAATTTGGAGAAATGTGTACAGGTTTGAACATATAGGAGTGTTACAGAGAGAAAGACTTACACTCAATATACTCATCTTCAATTCTGGATTGTGATTGGTCAGAAGGTGTAATTCTCTACAACAGCAGCTCTGACAGTAGTGCAGCTGCAAATCGCAGGTTTATTTAGAATGAATACGCTCGTTCTAATGCGTCATCGTTTCTATGGTAACAGCGCTTTCACAGGGACGTGCACTGATCAAGGAAAAAAACCAAAACATTACATTGATGAAGTTAGTTCCTGAAGTAAGGAGAAATGTGTTTAATTCACATGTGTGGAAGGAGTCTCCAGTGTCAGCGCTTTGTAACAGTCACGGCTACGTGTTATTTTGTGAGAGATACCTGTTAAATGTAAATATAAACAAGTAGAGAGTATGACGTGTGTCACGGACACGTAGGCAGGAGACGGGTGCAGACGCAGATCAGTCTTTATTAACATCAATCCAAACAGATACGCGGTCTTCCCGGTCAAACTGACAAACAGGGCGTTCACACTCGTAGCATCAACACAAACAATACGACCGGTATGAACGTGTCTACGTAGCGTCCTCACACTAACAGGAACAAAGACAATCACGAGCAAAGAGCTCGGTATCACAGGCACTTAAATAACTTAGGTAATCAAACATAAACAAACACACCTGCTGTGAATCCGCGCTCGCGCGCACACTAAACCCGGAAGCGTGCGCCCAGCTCAAAGTCCTTCCCAATGAAGCGTGTCGTGTGACAACATGTGACAACGTGTCGTTCTTAAATAAATAAAACAACAGTAATCAAAGTGTTTTATTCCTCTTATACCACAACCATGGTGTGCTGTTAGAGGAAAACAATCAACTTCAGGGAGGTAACATTAACTCCGCTTCATACCATCACTCCATTCTTATTTATTTTCCTGTAATAGCACCACACACAGTGTTTCATAGCTTAAATCAAATAAAGACAGACAGACAGACAGACAGACAGACAGACAGACAGACAGACAGACAGACAGACAGACAGATAGATAGATAGATAGATAGATAGATAGATAGATAGATAGACAGACAGACAGACAGACAGACAGACAGACAGACAGACAGACAGACAGACAGACAGATAGATAGATAGATAGATAGATAGATAGATAGATAGATAGATAGATAGATAGATAGACAGACAGACAGACAGATAGACAGATAGACAGATAGATAGATAGATAGATAGATAGATAGATAGATAGATTAGATAGATAGATTGATATACTTAAAACGTCATGAAGTCATGATATAAAGTACAAACGCTAATCCCACCCATAGCCCATGCCAAGCCCCACACGCCCCCCGCCGTCGGACGCCCGCCCACCTCAAGACCTTATCTTCAAATCTTCTCTTTATTTTAAAGCTTTACCAGTAAATAAATTTCCCCCTGAAGAAGAGAAACAATCCTTCTGATAGGACTCCATCCTGACTCGCACACTACCTCGCCTTCAGCAGCGTGATGTGCATCTGACGGCTTCAGAGATAAATTCACAAAACACAATTCCCACCATCCCCAGACATTTCATGATACGTTAAGTCCGACTAATTCCTTCAGGGTACCTGGGGATTTCAGTGAAAAGAAATAAATCACAGAGCGATGAAAATAGAAACACTTTTTTTTTTTTTTTTTAGAGGAGGAAAGGAAAGCCGCAGAAAGCTCATAAGCTTCTGGGCGTAACGTGAGCGAATATCAGCGGCCCTGATGGATTTGCATAATAGGAATCTGTCGAATGATTTGTTTTGACATGCAGCCCTTTGTCCTGTTTGTCCTGCTCTCATTTGTTGGCATGAGAAAGAAAATCAACACCGATGTGACCTCACACATTCCCTCAGAATCCTGGGCTGATGAAATATTCAATCATTTCCCCTCATCTTTCTGTCGTGACCCTTTTTGACTGACTGTTTCCAAATGACACCAGATTTACAATATCAGACATCAGGGCCGGAGACGCCGAGGAAAGGCCGGCTGTCCGGACGGCTTCGCCGGATTTTCGTTCTGGATTTAAACGACGCGGTGTGAACTCTTATAAAAGAAGACATTCACTCATCCAAAGGGAAATCTCTTTGGGGAAAGAAAAAAAAAAATAGAAAAGAGCTGCTCCAGTGGTCATTTAAACCAGCTTCAACTCCACATTCCTGCTTATCCTACTGAGACACATCCCCCCCGCAAAACTTATTATTCAGCTTCAGAAAGCACATCAAAGGCAAGCGCAGTCGTGAAACTGCTGACCAGGTGAGAGTAATTACACGAAGTAGGCCGAATTAAAAATGGATCAGGAATATTTTAAACCAAAAAAAAAAAAAGGCCCGAGGATACGGAGTGATGAAAAAGAATGTTTGTTTTGTCTCTGTGTAGGAGTCATGGAGTTAGACTGCTGAGTTCGACAAACCGAAACACTCATGATGAGCATACATGCGTATACACGCCGAATCCTGGATTCTGATTGGTCAGAAGGCGACGATTACTTTTCTCGAACAGAATCTCCGATCGCAGGTTTATAGTACATTGATGCGCTCGTTCGAATTCCTCACCGTTTCCATAACAACGGCTCGTTGACAGGGACGGGTACGGCGGACGCTAAGGAAATCGTCGATGTGGGGAAGATTACTGTGAGGAGAAATGCGTTTATGGAACGTTTATGGAAGGAGTCTCCAGTGTCAGCTGTAACTTTAAGCTTGTAATGGTTGGCTGTGGTAAAAGAGGAATAAAACACTTCAGGGTGTGCTGTTGTAGAAAAATAAAATCAACGTCACGGTAGTCAGAGTAACTCCTTTTCATCACACCATGCTGAAGTTGATTAGTTTACTATAACGACATCACACGCAATGTTTTATTCCTCATTTTATTCAACAAAATGTATACTAAACCATTCAACTTAACAATCTATAAACATGTAATACCGACGGTGCGGCCATGTTGGAAAACCGGATTTGCTTCATGTCGTTTTTAGCGCAGTTTTGTTTTAGCTCCGCCCCTCACACCATGCTGAAGTTGATTAGTTCACTATAACAGCGGCACACACGGTGTTTTATTCCTCATTTTATTTAAAGAAAAACTAAACAAAACTTATACTAAACGATTCGACATAATAATCTACTATTATGTTAAACCAGGTGAGGCCATGTCGGAAAACCGGATTTGCTTCGTGTCGTTTTCAGCGCAGTTTGGTTTAGCTCCGCCCCCTTAAGCCCTGCCCCCTAAGATTTCAAAGGTGGGATTGTAGCAAAATCTCCGGAGCGTTAATATTTTCAGCAAGATAGATTCAAGATGAGACGAGACGAGCTAAAGATCAAATTCCGACACCAAACACGCGTCACCGTTCGGAAACGGTTTCGATTTCGATTTTTTCATCATCTTTAACGCTTAAGGCTTCAGGTGTTAGAGTGAATAACCAGGAAAGAAAAGGCTTAACGCTCCTACATCTCTTCTCTTCGGCACTTCTGCTGAGAAAATAAACATCATAAGAGCGTCCAAGCTCGAGCAAATATCAATTCAAATCCGTTCGAGGGAAATTGAACTGTCTTTAGAAAATGTAAATGTCACTCAGCTGCATTGTGGAACATCCCTCATGTCACAACGTCATTGTGTATTGATATTACGAATCGGCGGCTTTGATAGATACGGAGCAGCCGGAGAACGTCGGTTTGACGTGACTGTAATGGGAAACTTTATTCCTGTTTCTCAGGAGATTTACAAACCCTATTTGCTTCGTCAATACAGATTACAGGCAGCATTCTCTCGTGTTGCAGAAAGATTTGTGTACCCGTGGCCGAGATCTCGAGATTTGGCTCCGTCTCTGTGCAAACTTGGAGGCGAGTCACAGTAAACAGTTAAATCCCGGAATAATTCCCATATCAACTGAACACCATATGGAACGAACTCTGGATGCCAAAGAAGCCGGATGAAATGATTTCGCAGAGACTGTTCCGAATTGATGTCCAGATCTTTCACCAAGCCGTAACGGCTGAGGTCAGCGTCACTCTACGAAAATATGCTGCTTTCACATACACGGAGTTTATTGTGTTTGGTGTGTTCTCCACCTCGGCGCCAACACAAGCATGAGGACGGACGTCCCAGAGCGTCTGATGCGAGACGTGGTCTCAGTCCGGTTCTGAAGGAGAAAGCGATTCGACTCTGAATCGACTCGACTCGACTGCAGGAAGTGAATCAAACACGTCGTGCGTTTTTTGGGTTACGGCTTATTTTCTTCGATTGATATAATTATCGACTTATTTCGTTAATTGTTCTTTTTCGGTCAGATGATTTGACTTTTTCTCCCCGTTGCTGTATTTCTGACCAATGAACGAAACAGTTTTACGAGCATGTTCTCAGCCTTACACGGCCCTCAGACATCGTTTTTAAACGTTTTCCTCTTTTTCTTTTGTTGAATTACGTACAGTTTGTAACCAAACCTGAAGAACCTCGTCGATTTCTCATCCCGTTTCCATGTGAACTCGACTGAGGTTTGATTGCAGTGAGAAAGTCATTTGACTCATTTGAATCAACTCATTATGGAATGTGAATCAACCGAAGTGAATCAAAAGGATTGCAGCACTCCGAGGAATTTGGACCAAAAGAGAAAACTGCTGGATGCGACACACAAAACGTTTGAACCCGTTATTTATCTACTCATCTGTGTCCTACCGATCACGGCACGATATCAAGGACTTTTACCTTCTACACGGCCAGACAGTCATGCTTCTTCACAATGTATAGCCGAATGCTGGAGACATTTTTTTTTTTTGTAATAACAAACTAAATAGCTTTAAATATGTGTGGTTTTGTTTTAAGATAACCAAACGTACGCGTGTGAGTTCAACGAGAAGAATAAAACGCGTGGAGTACAGGAATAACGACTCGGGCTGAAAACCCGACCCGAGTTTGAGTGACGGCTTTTTAAAATTCGAAAAGGAGCGGCGGAGATCTCCAGAAGAACTCTGCTCCAATTATCTGGAGATGAGAAAAGACGGCTAAGAAGCACACATCAGTCAGTGAGCGTGTCGCTGTTATTTCCATGGTCATGTGGGTCACTCCCCGGCGTTTAAGTGGATATACTGAGCAGTCTTTAATCACATGCGTTTGGCAGTTCTGCTAATGCTGAGAGAAAGATCAATCATCATTTAGAGAAGTGATCATCCGTGCCTCCATGGCTTTTCCGTTTAGGGTAAAGCTCCGCGATGCGGCGCGTGATCCATGTTGATGCCTCGCACTTTCATTGTCTAATCTGCAGCTGTCAAGGAACACGGACCCTCATAGTTATGCGTTCAATCTCCGGCCTCTTTCAAAGGCGTCTGTCCTTTTTCTTCCCCAGGATAATTTGTCTTCCAGCAGCAATATGGATAAAACAACCACGCCAGCTTTGATCATCGGGCTGAAGTGGAGTACAAACCAAAAATCCATCCTCGCACACAATACTGAGGAACTCGGTGCTGAAAATGAACCCCAGCACCCCCTCAAAACAGTACAGCTCCTATAGTATCCACATCCTTTATCTCGTGGTCCCGTACCACGGCTCTGGTGGATTCTGATTGGTCAGAAAGTGTCGATCTGAAGAGTCATTAACAAGGTGACCTAAGGAGAAGTTTATATCGAACATTTCAGGAAGGAGTCTCCAGTGCGAGTGCTTTGTAACAGTCCGAGGGAAAGCTTTCGCACATTCAGGACAGAGGAGTTTACGGTTCTGCGGTGTCTCTTATTAACTTCAAGAGAAAGAAGCTGGAGACGGAACGAGCGTTTATAGCGGCTATAACATACGTAAACGCAATTCAAGGACATTACAAAGCATTAGACGTGATTATATAACTAAATTAATAAGAGATATGAGAGAAATACGACCATTCAGGACATGCTGTAATTGGAAATTGGACCGATATCCAGCGGTGACAGTAACTCGGCTTTATCGCACTACCCCGTTGTTGATCCCCCCCCCTTCGATAGAACACCACAACACAGTGTAGAAACACCGCAGTGCTATACAGTCCTCAAAATCCCTTGTTTTTCCGTGTTTTACAATTGAATAAAGAGTATTAAAATGAAATGCAGTTTTTTATTTAAAAAACCTGTTTGTTTTTTTTTCTAACCGTGCATCGCATATTTTATTCCTCGATTAAACAATAAAAACAATATTATTGCAACAAAAAGCCGTCCTCTGAAGACACTTTCATTCTAATCTCATTCAAAGAGCAGTTACGTGTGCAGCAAATTTACACATTTCAATTTATATAAATATATTTAAATCTCTTTTACGAGGAGATCATTCATTTGACTGTTAAACAAATAAATAAAATAGAATCCTACATTGACTCCATCTAATTTTAGGAGGTCCATGCCGTCCATGCCGCATGAGTAAATGAGATTTTTTTTTTGTCTTTTAATTTAATCTAATTGTGCTTAATGAACTTGATAATTGTTTCTTTTCGCCAAACAATTGTAGAAGTCGGAACTTTAAAAAAAAAAAAAAAGAAAAAGAAAGTTGCATAGTTTAGAAATGAAAATAAGAGGAAGTGCCTCGGGGGAGTGGGGGAGGGATTACATGTTCTGAACGTGAAATGTAATCAGCGGAGGAAAGAAAAAAACAATCAAGTGCCTCATCCTTTAAAGGAAAAACACACCAGAAAGAGGGTTTCACGCTGATGTACTGCATCACGAGGAGGCAGAAGAAGTTCCTGATGTTCTTTACACAAAACAAGAAGAACTTTACGGTATTACTGTAACAGCGCAGAACCCAAATGATGTCACATTGAGTGTGTGGTAAAAGTTGATAAACATTGTATAATTATTCACTTCTATACGCATCCTCACGCCATACTCACAGATACACGCCATACTCACGCCATACTCACGCCTACACACACACGCCCATACCACCATAACTCACGCCATACTCACAGATACACCAACCACGCCCATACTCAGCCATACAATAATAATACTACACCATACCATATCACACACCAACAATACCCATACTCACACACACACCCATACCAACCATACACACAACACCATACCTCACGCCCATACTCACACATACGCCCATACTACACATACACGCAATACTACGCCCATACTCACACAACACGCCCATACTCACGCCATACTACACAACACGCCCATACTCACACACGCCATACACACGCCCACACCACACAACGCCCATACTCACCACACCATACACACAATCCACACCAACCATACTACACACCATACTCACACACCACACCATAAACACGCCACACCACACCACACACACACGCCATACTAACGCCCATACCCTCACACAACACCACCATACTCACAAACGCCCACACACACACATACCCACAATCACGTCATACCACACCAACGCCCACACCATACGCCCACACCACGCCATACCACATACACGCCCACAACACCCATACACACACATACACACAACTCACGCCATACTCACACATACACGCCATACTCACACCATACTCACACACACGCCCATACCACGCCATACTCACACATACACGCCATACTCACACATACAGCACATACTCACACCATACTCACACACATAATTACACCCATACCACACCATACTCACAACACACCCATACCATAATACCGCCATAACGCCCATACTCACACATACACGCCATACTCACGCCATACTCACACACACGCCACATACCGCCACGACTCACACACATACGCCATACTCACAACACACGCCATACGCACATCACGCCATACTCACAACATACACCCACACATAACGCCCACACTAACACACATACGCCATACTCACACACGCCCATACTCGCCCACACTAACACACACGCCCATACTCACAAATACACCATACGCACACACATACACGCCACAACAACACAACACGCCATACCACCCATACCGCCATACTACACACCATGTAAACATACAACATACCATACTCAAACCATACTAAACATACACTATACTCACACATACACGCCATACTCACACATACACGCCATACTCACACCATACTCACACATACACGCCATACTCACACATACACGCCATACTCACACATACACGCCATACTCACGCCATACTCACACATACACACCATACTCACAAACACGCCATACTCACACATAACATACCACACATACTCACACATACACGCCATACTCACACATACATGCCATACTCACACCATACTCACACATACACGCCATACTCACGCCATACTCACACCATACTCACACACACCATACTCAAACCATAATTACACACACCATACTCACCACATACCACACACAACGCAACACCACGCCCACACCACACACATACACGCCATACCCACCATACTCAACATACACGCACACACATACACGCCATACTCACACATACACGCATACTCACGCCATACTCACACATACACACCATACTCACGCCATACTCACACATACACGCCATACTCACGCCATACTCACACATACACGCCATACTCACACATACACGCCATACTCACACATACACCCAATACTCACACCATACTCACATACACGCCATACTCACACACACCATAAAACACATAACAACGCCCATACTCACGCCATACTCACACACACACGCCCATACTCACACATACACGCCACACCTACTCACACACACCACCATACTCACACAATACACGCCCATACCACGCCATACCACACCATACTCACACATACACGCCATACTCAACACATAACGCCATACCAATACACACACCTACCCACGCCACACTACACACACCGCCATACTACGTACTCACACATACACGCCATACTCACAAATACACGCCATACGCACACATACACGCCATACTCACACCATACTCACACATACACGCCATACTCACACATACACGCCATACTCACACATACCCCATACTCACACCACACCCATAATAACGCCATACTACAAACACACATCATACTCACAATACACGCCATACGACACACACACGCTATACACATACAGCCATACACGCCCATACTCACATATACTAACACCATGCTCACACCATACTACACACATACTCCGCCATACTACACCATAATACACACATACACGCCATACTCACACATACACGCCCATACTCACACATACAACATCATACACACCATACTCACACATACACGCTATACCACACATACACGCCATACTACACACACACGCAATACCACCCATACTCACACTTATACTACACATACACGCCATACTCACACATACACCCCATAATTAACGCCATACTCACACAACCCCATACTCACACATACATGCCATACTCACACCATACTAACATACCACCATACCAATACTCACCATACCACACATACACACATACCACATACACACAACACGCCAACTCACACATACACGCCATACTCACACCATACCACGCCATACTCACACCATACTCACACCATACTCAACATACTCTACTCACACCATTACTCACACCACACAATACACCCCATAACACACACACACACCCATAATCAATACTCACACCATACCACAATCACACACACACCCATACCACGCCATACCAACAACATACTAACACCATACTCCCATACCAATAACCACACCACCACAACACATACCACAATACACACACCACTCACACAACACCACCATACTACTACCACATACACGCCATACTACAAATACACGCTATACGCACACATATACTATACTAACAAATACACCATACTCACACATACACGCCATACTCACACATACACGCCATACTCACACATACACGCCATACTCACGCCATACTCACACATACACGCCATACTCGCGCCGTACTCACACATACACGCCATACTCACAAATACACGCCATACGCACACATACACGCCATACTCACAAATACACGCCATACTCACACATACACGCCATACTCACAAATACACGCCATACGCACACATACACGCCATACTCACACCATACTCACACATACACGCCATACTCACACATACACGCCATACTCACACATACACGCCATACTCACGCACTACTCACACATACATGCCATACTCACGCCATACTCACACATACATGGCATACTCACGCCATGTTCACGCCATACTCACACATACACGCCATACTCACACATAAACACCATACTAACGCCATACTCACACAACACCATACTACACATAAACACCATACTCACGCCATACACACACCATACCTTATACCACGCCATACTCACACATACCCCATACTCGCACATACCACACCATACCTCACGCCATACCACGCCCATACTCACCATACCACACCATACTCACACATACACGCCACCCACGCCTACACCACACACACAGCATACCACCCACCACACACACACGCCATACACACACATACACGCCCACACCACAAATACACGCCATACGCAACACACACACACGCCACACACAACGCCATACCACACATACAGCATACCAACACAACAACCATACTCACACCATACTCACACACATGCCATACTAACACATACCCATACTCACATACACGCCATACTACACCATACACACATACACGCCATACGCACACATATACATACTCACACATACTAAACGCCATACCACACATACACCCACTACACCAAATCACACAAAACGCCATAACCCACATACACGCATACTCCACATACACGCATACCACACACACACACGCCATACCTCCACCCATACTCACACCATACTAACAACACCTATACTACACACCATACTCACACATAACTCATACCACACATACAACATACGCACACACAACACCCATACTACACCTACTCACACATAACATACAAATAACCCATACCACCATACTCACACCATACTCACACACACACGCACACCACGCCCACACCACACCATACTCACACATACACGCCCATACCACACACACACCCATACAACACATAACCCATACTACCCATACTCACACATACACGCCATACTACACGTACCACACATACACACGCCATACTCACAAATACACGCACACGCACACATACACGCTATACTACACATACACGCCATACTACACATACACGCTATACTCACACATACACGCCATACCACAAATACACCTTACCACACATAATACACTAATATACACACATACACACGCTATACTACACATACAACATATACTCACAATATACCATACTACACATACACGCATACCAACATATACATACACACACATACATCATACTACACACATACACACATACACGCCATACACACACACATACCACGCCATACTCACATATACACCATACTCACACATACCACACCATACCACACAACCCATACTCACACAACCCATACTCACACTATACCACACGCCCATACTCACACACACGCCCATACTCACATACACGCCATACCACCACACGCCATACTCACGCCATACCACACACACATACTCACACATACACGCATACTCACACATACACGATATACTCACACCATACCACACATACACCATACTCAACACACACATACTAACGACCACCACGCCTATACACACACCATACCACACACACACCCATACTCACACATACACGCAATACTCACCGCATACACACACACCATACCCACACATAACACCATACCACCCATACACCAACACACTACACATGCCATACTCATACATACCACACATACTAACACCACCTAACCACCAAACACATACACGCATACTACAAACTATATCACATACACGCCATAAACATACACCCAACCATACTACACATACACGCCATACGCAAACACTTATACCACAAATAACCACACACATACACTTATACACTATACAACTTATACTCATACATACACCTATACTCACACATACAGCCATACTCACACCATATCACACACATACACGCCATACTCACAAATACATGCCATACACATAAACCACCATACTTACACATACATGCCATACGAACACACATCATACTCAAACCATACTCACATACACGCTATACTCACACACACCCATACCACACAACCATACTCACACATACACGCCATAACCACCATACTCACACATACAGGAATACCTGCATACCACACATACCGCCATACTACCACACTACACACACACCATACTCACACATACACGCCATACTACCATACCACAACACGCCATACACAACACCCGCCTATACGCACACATACACGCCTATACTCACACCATACTCACACATACACGCCATACTCACACATACATGCCATACTCAAACTTATACTCACCCATGTTCACGCCATACTCACACATACACGCCTATACCACATACACGCATACTCACACATAAACACCATACCACCCATACTCACACCATACTCCACCCATAATCACCATACCACACACACACTACACCACAACCACACCATACCACGCCACACCACGCCACATACTCACGCCATACTCACGCCATACCACACACACACGCCCATACTCACGCCACACCACACACACATACTGCCACACCACACACACACGCCATACCACACACGCCATACCACAAACACCACGCACACACACACGCCATACACACACATACTACCCACACACATACACGCCCACACCACACACGCCATACTCACATACACGCCATACTCACACATACACGCATACTCACGCCATACTCACACATACACGCCATACTCACACATACACATACCGCTCACATATCTACATACACGCCATACTCACGCCCAGTACTCACAATACGCCATACTCACACATACACGCCATACTCACACATACACGCCATACTCACGCCATACTCACACATACACGCCATACTCACACATACACGCCATACTCACACATACACGCCATACTCACACATACACGCCATACTCACGCCATACTCACACATACACGCCATACTCACACATACACGCCATACTCACACATATACTCACGCATACTCACCATACTCACACACCTACGCCATACTCACATACCGCCATACTCACACATACCGCCCGCGACACACACACATACACGCCATACTCACAAACGCCATACTTACGCCACACACATACACGCCATACTCACACATACACGCTATACTCACACATACACGCCATACTCGCGCCGTACTCACACATACACGCCATACTCACGCCATACTCACACATATACCTATACCACACATACCACCACGCACCAAACACCATACCACACTCACACCATATCACACATACACACACCATACTCACATACACGCCATACACACATACACGCCATACTCACTCACACACCATACGCACACTTACCGCCATACTCGCATACACACACACTACACGCCATACTCCGCCATACTCACACCATACTCGCCGTGCTCACATACCGCACATACTCACCTACGCCATACTCACAAATACACGTCATACGCACACCTCGCACCATACTCACACACATCCGCCATACGCACACATACATGCCATACTCACGCCATACTCACACATACATGCCATACTCACACATACACGCCATACTCACGCCATACTCACACATACACGCCATACTCACACATACACGCCATACTCACGCCATACTCATGCCATACTACACAAACATACATCACGCCCGTACTCACACCATACTCACATACGCCATACATACACACATACACGCCATACTCACACATACACGCCATACTCGCGCCGTACTCACACATACACGCCATACTCACAAATACACGCCATACGCACACATACACGCCATACTCACACATACACGCCATACTCACACATACACGCCATACTCACACATACACGCCATACTCGCGTAGTACTCACAACAACACCGCCATACTCCGCCATACTCACAAATACCGCCATACGCACACAACATACCGCCATAACGCACATACACGTCATACTCACACCATACTCACACATACACGCGATACTCACGCATACACCACACACACACACATACACGCACACATACACGCGTCATACTACACCATAGTCACACATACACGCGATACTCACGCATACACGCCATACGCACACATACACGCCATACGCACACATACACGTCATACTCACACCATACTCACACATACACGCGATACTCACGCATACACGCCATACTCACACATACACACCATACTCACATACACGCCATACGCACACATGCACGCCATACTCACACCATACTCACACATACACGCCATACGCACACATACACGCCATACTCACGCCATACTCACACCATACTCACGCCATACTCACGCCATACTCACACCATACGCACGCCATACGCACACATACACGCCATACTCGCGCCATACTCACGCCATACTCACACCATGCTCACACCATACTCACACATACTCGCCATACTCACACCATACTCACGCCATACTCACCGGCATACACACCGGCATTCTCGCGGGCATACATGATAACTCAAAATATTGCATCATAATGTATAAGTCTCCTGTATATGGGAAATGGTCTCCTGATCTTTAAGATTCCAGTTGTTTTTGTTATGCTTTCCTTCTCACCGCGGATGTAAACAGTGATTATTTGAGTTAGCCTTCCTGTCATCTCTCGCTGTTCTCCTCTGATCTCGTTCATCAAAAGCATTTCCACCTGCAAAACTGGAGTTTTTTTTTTTTTTTCTTTTTGGACCTTTGTTCACACCACTCTGTAAGTGTAAACTCTGTGTGAAAATCCCAGGAAAAATGTTTTCCCACCATCCTGGTGTATGATGTGGAGCTCTTGACTTGCATTTGCATGATTTTATGCACTGTGATGCTGCCACGTGATTTCCTGATAATTGGATAACGGCCTGAATGAACACACTAGCTAACATGAAGCAGAGGAATCGAGACTTATTGACTTGGATAACACGGAGGCAAGTTAGACATTACAACAACATACTGTTAGTCGTCTTTTACTGAATTTCAGGCCGTTCATTTAGCTAGCGGTTTTCACTCACGTGGCATTACATTTGTTTTCCTAAGATCAGACAACACTCGACGTACTGAAACGTTTTCCCTGTCACCCACACTTCCCAATTTATTTTGAGAATACGCACACTCAGCAACCCCCCCCCCCCCCCCCCAAATTTTTAAGAAATAAATAATTAATAAAACAACAACAGAACAAAATCACCGTCTCATAATACAGCCGAACAGGAGAGGATGGTAAACACAGTGAACAATAAGAATCACAACATTTTCCTTATAACGCATTTGTAAATCTTTTGTCCAATCTCGTGAGCAAGTGCTAACTGGGGAACTTCTGACCTCCCAGTAGGAAAACGCGTAATTCCCACTCCGACTTCTCCGAGTTGCGATCCAGTGACGTCGCTTCAACATGACGGTGCTCATAGTGACAAGTAAGGACAAGAAAAAGAACAGCGTGATGTAGGGATTTTCAGCCATGTTTTGGCTTTGTGCTCGTGTTTGAAATCGTTAAACACTGGATTACACTCTCATAATCGAAATGTTCCTTCGCTTTTTCTCTGAGGTTTTTCACCAAACTCATTTTCCGTGCTACACTGACTGATCACATCCACATTAAAATTCAAATGAAACACTAACCAAAATCTTTAATCTCAGTTTTTGTAAACAGCTTACAATGAGCGTTCATTTTATTTCTGACTTCAGACGTCACGTGAACGCTGTAAAGTGCGAAGCGGGAGGTTCCGATTCGGAAAATTCAGGAGTCCCTGGTTTTTTGCATAACGCAGCATAACGTCCCTGGTGAAGTCATGAATGTTTCCTGACCATCACAAGAGAACAAAGCAAACAAACAGCATATAAAAATCACAATCCACTTATAATTACCATCAGCACCATTTGTAAAGTGTTCGATTTGAGACTTTGTTATAGGCCTGTTTAATGTTTTCTTTTTTCTAGTCAATTATTTTGATAGTTTCTTTTCTGAAAACTGAAAGACTGAAATATTTCAGTGGCTTCCCTGATAAACATATTAAACTAATGCTATACACTTATGTATTTAAGTCGGTCACATATCGATAGACTTTGATACTAAAGATTTTTCCATGACAGAAAGTGTAATGCCCTCTTTTTTTTTTTCTTTCAGCTTCAAAATGTCTTGCTTTTCTCCCGTAGACAGCTCTCGGATCTTCAGGTTGGCTTATCCTTCTAAACAACAAATGCAGTCTTAACAGGTGAAACTGAAGAGTAGATGTTCAGAGCTATTTACTGTTTAAACAATCCATCAATCTAACAGGACACGCCTGGGGAACAAGACACTGCCGTCAGTCACGTGTTCCAATATTTTTGGCCATCGAGAAATTGGGTGGTCGGATACAAAAGAGGTCATGTCCTATATCGTTCAACACTGTCGTTTCTAAACGCTCTTCTCATATTCATGTTCTGATCTGACACTTAAATGTCTTCAGTCTACAGCAAACGTTCCAATAGTTTCGGAGGACAACGTAGAGGGGTCGATGGGCTCCCCTGTGCCAGCTGCAGTTCCTACAGGTACACCCACAGCTTGAACACTCCTGGATTGCGCTGTGGACTGGCTAGCTAGCGAACTCGGTCACCATGACAACAAGCTGGCTACATTTACACGTAACCTAAACAAGATAAATAAATAAACGCGAACAGCATTAAAGTGAAATGGATTTGACGGGATTTTGAGCGTTTGCGTTCCTGCCTCCAGTGTTTTGAGTGTCTTGTATCTGATTACAGTTTAGACAATAAACGTGACGACGCGTCTTAACGATGAAACGTTATCGCCTCTGAGAAAGCGACTGGACTTCGTTGTTTCCCGCTCTCCATCACACCGCAACACAAATCTCATTTTTCCACCTAAAAGATATTCAGAGTGCTGGAACGCCGTTCCGGATGGTTCCGACCCATTTTAAACTTTCAAATGTATTCCCAGCTGCACCTGGACCTAGACCCCTCCCAACCGAGACGGACATAAATTCAAATCCTGACGTGAACTGCGGCGATGCGGTGAAGCCGCTCGGAAAGAACAACAACAAAACCGAGGTCCTTTTTATTTGTATTTACTTATTTCAATCTTGTAAGACCTCTACGACACAGCTTTATTCGATGCACAGATGATTTCCCCCACACTTTTCTCATCCCATTTTGCACGACACGCTGCCCATCGACTCACCTTCTCATTTCAGCCGATCAATGCACCTGGCCAAATTGATCTTCATAAGAATCGAAAGGAAAACTTTCACACGGAATTCGGTCGGCGCGAAGCGAACGAGCCGCCTCAGGTGTCGCTCGGTGTCTCTCTCCAGATTGATCTGTGAGCGAACGCATACCATCCGAACCCGAATCCGCGTGTATGTATTTATTTATTTATTTGAGAGATTTTATTAAAGAAAACATACCAACGTTCGCCTCAGAGACATCATCCATCATCGATGATTCGTTTCTGAACCAACAGTGAATTAAAGACTAAAGTTTTTTGAGACGGAGAGAACATTTGTGTTGTGAACTTTTATTTGTCGTTAAGTCAAAATCCCAGAGGTTTGGTAAAATAAATAAATAAATAAATAAATAAAATAAAAAAAAGTTTAGCTTTTAGAATTGAGTCGATTTATTTTGTTTTGAGAGCGATATTACACTTTCTGAGCCGACGTCCCATTTTCGGTCCGTTCTGGAAGGATTTATCAAGCTCACGCCACTGCCTGTGTATTCTACAGCCGTATAAATTGCGAGGAAGGCCGAAAGATCACGACTAGGTGGCAGACTGAACTGTAATTCACCATCCACTGCTGTAATAGGCTTTTCATTTTTCCCATTAACTTCAAACAGGCCATGTCAGAGTAAACTCATCACGAGCGCGCGGCCGTCAGCCGCCACGTCTGCCCGCTAACAATGAGCGCTAGTGACAAATACCAGGACTCGGTGGAGCTTCAAGGAAAATAACAAAGCCACTTTCGACTCCATTAGGCCTTTTGTCTTCACCTACTGAAGCAAGCGAAAGCCTGGCGTGCTCTCAATGACCTCGCTCGTCTCGCCAAATTGGAGCACCGCGCCCGAAATGTGAAACTAATCCCGAATTCATGAGATTAAAGAAGTTTCCCTATAATGTGTTGGGGGGGAAAAAATAAATAAAATACAATAATAATCTAGTCATTTCGTTTTGAGTTTTCTCCCAGCGTACGGAGATATGCAGATTAGCCCCGATTTGCATAATCTTTTCCAGAAAATGAAAAACAGATAATCAAATACCATCACGTCCCATTTATATTCAATTAGCCATTATTTATGCAAAGTCACGCCGTCAAAAGAATCCGTAATTGCATGAAGGATAACGAGTCGTGTGAAGCGAGATCTTTTCAAAGAGAAAGATCACGGCGGAGACTCGCATCCCGCACAGCTGCCTCGGAGTCCGTGTTTCAAAGACGAGCCGTGGGTTTTTAACCTTTTTAAAGAATTATAGCTGTCAAAGTGAAAGGTGGAAATATCGAAGGCAGAACTGGGAGTACGACTGCAATTAAAAAAAAAAAAAAGTGTTACATTTGGAAAAATAAAAATTTCAGCTGTTCAGTGATGAAGTTTTGTTTTATAGATTAGTGAATAAATAAAATATGATGGCCGGCAAGTGCAAAACAAATTAACAAAATAAAAACCATGACAGAAATTCGGAAATGCGACCGCAAATTCGGAAACGGCAAATTCAGAAATGTAACAGCAAATTCGGAAACGCAGCGCAAATTCGGAAACAACAAATTCGCAAACGCAACCGCAAATTTGGAAACAACAAATTCGCAAACGCAACTGCAAATTCGGAAACAGCAAATTCTGAGACGCGACTGCAAATTCGGAAACAGCAAATTCTGAGACGCGACTGCAAATTCGGAAACAGCAAATTCGGAAATGCGACAGAAAATTCGGAAACAGCAAATTCGGAAATGTGACCGCAAATTTGGAAACAACTAATTCAGAAACAGCAAATTCGAGAAGAGCAAATTTGGAAACGTGACCACAAATTGGGAAACACAACAACAAACTGATGTGCTTCTGATTTCATTGTTGCATGTTCAGCTTGTTAATGAGTTTTGTACTTTTAAGTCTTGTGTGAAAAGCTAATGATGTTTAAGGTCATATTTATGCAGAAATGTAGAAAATTCTACAAACTTTCTACACAAACTTTCAAGCAGCACTGTATAAATATCTAAAGCAGAAAGTATGAAGGATTAACAAGACGTTAGAACAACCAGGGCTCGGAATCGACTCGACTCGACTCAGTTTTCCAAATCACTAACTTGTGTACGTCACTCTGACACGCGCGTAAAGAATTCACAAAACAACTCAAACAAACAGACCAATGACCAGACAGGGCAGAGGGAAACATGTGGAACGTGTTGCCATGGCACCCGAGACAGGAAGTGAAAAGAGCAAGATTGTGAGTTTATAAATGATGATTGAAATAACTTTAACACAAATAATAATAATAATAATAATAAAAAAAAACAGCACAACACAACGAAAAACATACACAATATTCTTTGAACTATTCCCTAAAGTCGCAAACAGTCAATAAAATAAGTGAAACGTACTGTCACTGTCTGTTTTTTTTTTATTTTATTTTTGGCACGTCATTTATTAATCATTTATTTATTTAGTTAGTTATTTTTTTAAATCATGCAGTGTTTACTAATCTCCTCACTGATTATACGGTAATCTTTATTATATGGAAAAAAAAGAAAAAAAAAGCATGTGCTGGAATTGATAAAATAGTTTAAGTGAGAAAACCTAAAATAATAATAATAATAATAATAATAATAATAATAATAATAATAATAATAATAATAATAATAATTAGTATCATTATTATAAAAAATAAATAAAGAAAGATAATAAATAATAAATGAAGGATTTTTTTTTCATTTATCATGTTGACTGAATGACATTTTTATTTGTTAACTAACTCCATACACACACACACACA
>CM022754.1:1743543-1763543 GCA_012411365.1 Ameiurus melas | reverse complement strand
CTAATAAGTGCACAATGAGGCTTTCGATGAGATGGATGAAGCCTCGAACAGACAACAAAAGGGAACCACGGCGAACAAAAACGCAGGCCGTCATTGCCAGTCATGGGTTTTTCCAGTCCTTTCTAATTTCGAACAGTTTACTGGCTGGTTGTCGGTTATTTTTCCGACAAAGTTTTAAAGTTCACTCCAGGACTAAACATGCCCGTGTGGCAGGTGTTAGACATCAAAAAGCCCACTACGTGATCAGTCCTGGACATTTCATCATTTCACAGATGGTTATTATCAAAATGACTACGACCATTACTTTTATTAATGAACTCGGAGCCATATTGTTGCGATTTCCCCCGTCTGCTGTAGCTCACCTGTTACGAGAGGTGTGCGAATGAACCGAGAGGAGGAGGGAAGAAAAATGAGACCCGAGCTCACTGAGAAAGTCCCTTGGACAACATTACATCTCTGTACAAAGCATTTGTCAGCGAGCAGCCTGTTCCTTCCGCAGCCATGCGACTCCCTGAACAATAAAATTCACGGCAAACCGGGGGTGTAAAAAGTTATGCAAATCATCTCCAAATATATACTGCAATGATCCTTTAGCACACCGAGGTGACCTTTTCTTTGGATTTCTTTTTTTAGATTTCACCATGAAAGTGCGAGTTCCTTTTATTCCGTGGATCCGACTGGCTGCAATTCACCTTTTCCCCGAGGTCAGAATTTTCATTCTCAAGTGTACGTTCTCCGTACGCTTCGGTATTCCGCACACTTCAGAATTCTTTACATTTCACTATTTCATACACGCCAGTATTCCATACACGCCAATATTCCTCACACTTCAGTAGTCCGTACACTTCACTACTGTGTACACTTCAGTATTCCATACATGTCACTATTCCTCACACGCCAGTATTCCTCACACTTCAGTATTCCATACACGCCAATATTCCTCACACATCAGTATTCCATACACGCCAATATTCCTTACACTTCAGTATTCCATACACGCCAATATTCCTCACACTTCAGTATTCCATACACGCCAATATTCCTCACACTTCAGTAGTCCGTACACTTCACTACTGTGTACACTTCAGTATTCCATACATGCCAGTATTCCTTACAGTTCAGTATTCCATACACGCCAATATTCCTCACACGTCAGTATTCCATACACGCCAATATTCCTCACACTTCAGTAGTCCGTACACTTCACTACTGTGTACACTTCAGTATTCCATACATGTCACTATTCCTCACACGCCAGTATTCCTCACACTTCAGTATTCCATACACGCCAATATTCCTCACACATCAGTATTCCATACACGCCAATATTCCTTACACTTCAGTATTCCATACACGCCAATATTCCTCACACTTCAGTATTCCATACACGCCAATATTCCTCACACTTCAGTAGTCCGTACACTTCACTACTGTGTACACTTCAGTATTCCATACATGCCAGTATTCCTTACAGTTCAGTATTCCATACACGCCAATATTCCTCACACGTCAGTATTCCATACACGCCAATATTCCTCACACTTCAGTATTCCATACACGCCAATATTCCTCACACTTCAGTAGTCCGTACACTTCACTACTGTGTAAACTTCAGTATTCCATACACGCCAGTATTCCTTACACTTCAGTATTCCATACACTTCAGTATTCCATACACTTCAGTATTCCATACACGCCAATATTCCTCACACTTCAGTAGTCCGTACACTTCACTACTGTGTACCCTTCAGTATTCCATACACGCCAGTATTCCTTACACTTCAGTATTCCATACACGCCAGTATTCCTTACACTTCAGAATTCTTTACACTTCAGTAGTTCGTACACTTCACTACTGTGTACACTTCAGTATTCCATACACGCCAATATTCCTCACACTTCAGTATTCCATACACTTCAGAATTCCTCACACTTCACTACTGTGTACACTTCAGTATTCCATACACTCCAGTATTCCATACACTTCAGAATTCCTCACACTTCAGTATTCCGTACACTTCATCATTCCACACACTTCACTACTGTGTACACTCCAGTATTCTTTAAACTCCAGTATTCCATACATCTTAGAGTTATGTATATTTCATTATTTCCTACAACTCAGTAAATGTACAAACAATGATAGATGTTTGGTGTCTGATGGGCGGAGCCTCTGAGGTTGACTATGAGAAAACAAACATCTCCGTTTAACAATGGAGCTGCTTGGGTGATTGACACTCCCGCCACCGAGTCGTACTGCTACACGACAACTTAAAGCGACACATTGTAGAATATATCGACAGAATCTCATTATATATTCCTCGGAATGCATTCTGTTTTAAAGCCGCTGTTATCGAAGCTTAAAGGATTAGCGGCAGATCGACTCTGTGTTGCGGATTCGGCTCGGCTCAGACCGACGGATCGGTGGTGTTTATCTGCTGCTGTTGTGTGATGGTGGTGATAGTTAAAAAAAAAAAAAAAAAAAAAAGAAATGTGCTGACCCTCCAGTCGGGATGTAGAACATTATTTATCCTATCGATCCAGAGTCAGAGATAACGCCTCGCAACCTCCACTGATTAAAGAAATGATTAAAGAACGGTCCTTAAGGACACACGAGGGAAAATGTTTTTCTGAAACTCACAACAGCACGATGTGAATGTAAATAAACGCACGGCGTCAAGACGTTGTCGTTTCAATGGAACCTCGGAGCCTCATTTCTCTTTATTTTCTCATTCCGAGTTTCGATTTTAGACACAAAAGGAAACTCCCTCCATGCCCGACCTTAACTTCGGACCTCGACAGTTCACCTTTACGTTGCAGCGCGTTATCCCATTTTTCCATGACGCCTTAGCAAGAGATTGATCTTTCCAAATGTCTCAGGAGTATGTCTCAGAAACCCAGTAGCATTCCCTCACTAGTCAGCGTGTAAACGTGTTATTCCCGTACGTTCACCGTTCTTCCGTGATTCCCCCGATTGAAACATTCTTCCTCATCCCTTTATTGTTTTTTTTTTTTTCGTTCTGTTCACTTGCGTCTCAGATGTTTGGGGAATTCCAGTTGATGACGGCTCTCCAAAAATTTATTCCAGACAGCTGCACCTCTGACAGCTTATCATTAGCAGCAAATCCTCGCGTGATGTGTCGTTCCCTTAAGACGGAAAACAGATTGTGGAATATTTAGAAATTACACGACATAATTAAGGATTAACTTTGACGAAGAGCCGTGTCTCCGAGACAGAAGACGCAAACCTACGTCAGGTGTTTTTTCTTTCTTTTTTCCCTTAATTCTCCAGATGCTATCCATCAATGACAGAAATGTTCCCGAGAACTTCAGAGTACTAACTCGCACGACTCAGCAAAGCCCCTCTGTACATAACTTCAGAAAATACAGTTAGGGAAATAAAAATTTCACGTTCTCAGCACGTCCACTGAATTTCCTCTGAACATCCGATATGGATGTGATCCACAAAACCTTCCAAGAATTACAATTAAAGAAATGTTTATGCCAACACTTTCAAACAAGAGTACGCTAAAAAACACTACTTACTACAGACGTAAGCATTTCTACTGCAGAATCTGCCGAGTTCTGGATCCTGATTGGTCAGAAGGTGTTGATTAGTTCTCTATAACGGCAGCTCTGACTGTAGCGCCGCTGCAAATCACAGGTTCATATTAATGCGCTCGTTCTAATTCGTTATCGTTTCTATAGCAACGGCTCATCCAAAGGGATGTGGACACGGCGGACACGCTGACGTTTTCTTGAAGTAAGCAGAAATGCGTTTATGTAACGTGTGTGGAAGGAGTCTCCAGCGTCAGTGCTTTGCACCAGTCAGAGGTAAAGCTGTAGCTTTTTTTTCGACATCTTCAGGACACAAGAGCTTAGATTTGGTCATTTCTCAGTAACATTTTTTCCCCCCGTTATTTATTTATAGCTATAAACTTATAATGTTCCACAACATTAAATGTAACTAGAAATGGATAAAAAATCCTGACATGTTCTCTAAATAAAAACTTGCCGTGGTGTAAGAGGAATAGAACACTTCAGGACATGTTGTTATAGGACAAAAATCAACTACAGGGCTCCGTTTGTCAATTATTTTTCTAAAACTAGACATGCTGAAGTGTTTTATTCCTCTTATACCGCAGCAATTCGCAATTTATTCCGTGCGTAATCAATATCCAAGTCAAACTGGCCTTGCACTGTTGTACGAGGACACGTGCTGATGATTATCCTTAAGGCTTTGTAGGTTCTCTACGTCGGTGTAAAAAGGCACATTCAATGTCTTTATTAAAAAGCCTGCGGTGGGAAAGACCTGGATTTTCACCTAAAATGATTAAACGTTTATCACCTTCATGCATTTGATTCATGATCGCACATGTATCACACATCTGAATACTAACCTGCCGACTTAGACGAGGTGCGAAAGAAGCAATTTCGGCTAGCCTAAAATAAGTCTGATGGAAAAAAATATATGCTGAAAAGGATGGGTTATGGAGAGATCAGTGGACAGAGAGAGCCGGGCTGGAGGAGATTCGCTTCCCATCACAACTTTAAATTGCATTTGAAAGTGTCTCTCGGCAGGCTTCTAGTCTAGCGAGCGCACTCCGGTGAAAAAGAGACCATTAGCATGGGGACCAAGGGAACGAGAACACATTAGAGGAGTCTCCAGGGACATGAGCTCTCAGGTCCATGGGCCTTAGAGCACCGTAGTGGAGGAATAATGATGAGGAAAACCCCAGAAATCCAGTGCTAAGTAGCACTCACATGCTACGGGACATTGCTTTTAAAGGCCGGCTTGGAAACGGCGCTAGGCAGATGGCGACGGAACGAAGCCTCGTCAGCGGCGATTAAAAAAGAAACAATGAAGAGAAAAAAAAACAAAAACCCGGCAGCGATCTTAATTCACGACTTGTAATTAACAAACAAATGCACAGTCTGCAGTTAGCGAGAGGAAATACGTCACAGCTGATAAATTCCAGTGGAAACTTGGAGCTAAATCCAGGTGCAGAGTTCGGTGTGGTCCCATTTTAGTGCTTTAACCCCTAACCCCTAATCCCAACTCTAATGTAAACGCGAGTCGTTTCAGGATTATTTGGGTGTTTTGAAGGATATGCAAATGATAGAAAAATAATCAGCGACAGAGTGGTGTGATGAAGCAGAGTGACTCTTACCACCCCAGAGTTGATCATTTTCTTATAACGGAAATGTCCCAGAGTGTTTTATTTCTCTTCTACAACGGCAAACTGCTAATTCGTTTATTAAATAACACGTCTTTTCCCAGCCGAGCTCTAGTAACTAGCGATCTGTTCTCTTGGGCAATTAAGCACGGGTTTGTTTACTGACGACACGACGCTCCTGAAACAAACGTCTTCTTTGTACTGCATCAGCAAAATGTCTCCCTTAAAGTTTTCTACGGAAAATAAATGGAAAATGAGAGAGAGGGAGAGATGGAGCGAGAGACAGAGGGGGAGACGGAGGGAGAGATTGAGCGAGGGACAGATGGCGAGAGAGACAGACAGAGTGTGAGATGGAGCGAGAGACAGAGTGAGAGACAGACAGAGTGTGAGATGGAGCGAGAGAGAGTGAGAGAAAGACAGAGTGTGAGATGGAGCGAGAGAGAGTGAGAGACAGACAGAGTGTGAGATGGAGCGAGAGAGAGTGAGAGACAGACAGAGTGTGAGATGGAGCGAGAGAGAGTGAGAGACAGACAGAGTGTGAGATGGAGCAAGAGAGAGTGAGAGACAGACAGAGTGTGAGATGGAGCGAGAGAGAGTGAGAGACGGACAGAGTGTGAGATGGAGCGAGAGACAGAGTGAGAGACAGACAGAGTGTGAGATGGAGCGAAGACAGAGTGACAGACAGACGAGTGTGAGATGGAGCGAGACAGAGTGAGAGACAGACAGAGTGTGAGATGGAGCGAGAGAGAGTGAGAGAAAGACAGAGTGTGAGATGGAGCGAGAGAGAGTGAGAGACAGACAGAGTGTGAGATGGAGCGAGAGAGAGTGAGAGACAGAGTGAGAGACAGACAGAGTGTGAGATGGAGCGAGAGGCAGAGTGAGAGACAGACAGAGTGTGAGATGGAGAGTGAGAGACAGACAGAGTGTGAGATGGAGTGAGAGACAGAGTGAGAGACAGACAGAGTGTGAGATGGAGCGAGAGACATAGTGAGAGACAGACAGAGTGTGAGATGGAGCGAGAGAGTGAGAGACAGACAGAGCAAGAGGCTAACAGGGCAAGAGACAGAAGGAGCAAGAGACAGGTGGAGTGAAAGACAGGCAGAGCGAGGGACATGCAGAGTGACAGACAGAAAGACAGACGGGGTGACAGATAAACAGAGCAAGAGATATACGTATTTTAAACAGAGCAAGAGATAAACAGAGCAAGAGATATATATGTATTTTTATTTATTTTTTAGTGCTTTTTTATTTAAAGTATTGAGTTAATTAAATAAATCAGGATAAAAAACAGAAATAAAAGTAGAAGTGTAGTTTGCACACATTATTTCGACGAGGGCGTCTGCCAAATTGTGTGAATGTAAATGTAATGAGAACCGTTCCTAACATCATACACACCTAACATCATACACACCATCAGAGTGAGAGAAAGACAGAGTGTGAGAGAGAGTGAGAGACAGAGTGAGAGACAGACAGAGTGTGAGATGGAGCGAGAGGCAGAGTGAGAGACAGACAGAGTGTGAGATGGAGTGAGAGACAGAGTGAGAGACAGACAGAGTGTGAGATGGAGTGAGAGACAGAGTGAGAGACAGACAGAGTGTGAGATGGAGCGAGAGACATAGTGAGAGACAGACAGAGTGTGAGATGGAGCGAGAGAGAGTGAGAGACAGACAGAGCAAGAGGCTAACAGGGCAAGAGACAGAAGGAGCAAGAGACAGGTGGAGTGAAAGACAGGCAGAGCGAGGGACATGCAGAGTGACAGACAGAAAGACAGACGGGGTGACAGATAAACAGAGCAAGAGATATACGGCGTGACAGACAGACACAGGGGGAAACAGAAGGAGAGAGAGAGACAGGTGGAGTGAAAGACAGGCAGAGCGAGGGACATGCAGAGTGACAGACAGAAAGACAGACGGGGTGACAGATAAACAGAGCAAGAGATATACGGCGTGGAAGACAGGCAGAGTGACAGACAGGCGGAGCGAGAGACAGACGGATCAGACAGATATAAGTCACAAGGAGAAACAGAAGGAGAGAGAGAGAGACAGGTGGAGCGGTGCGAGACAGACAGGGCAAATGATAAACAGAGCGAGAGATATACGGCACGAAAGACAGGCAGAGTGACAGACAGGCGGAGCGAGAGACAGACGGATCAGACAGATATAAGTCATTAGGCTTGGTGTTCCTGCGGTTAAGACTCGACTGACCTTCTGGAAAATCGAAGTGAGTGTTTATCACAAAAAGAGAGAAAAATAAATAAAAAGGTGTGTATGATGTTAGGAACGGTTCTCATTACATTTACATTCACACAATTTGGCAGACGCCCTCGTCGAAATAATGTGTGCAAACTACACTTCTACTTTTATTTCTGTTTTTTATCCTGATTTATTTAATTAACTCAATACTTTAAATAAAAAAGCACTAAAAAATAAATAAAAATACATCAAAAAAATTTCAGCTTTTCTCTACTTATTTTTATTTCCTTCCATTTTATTTATTTATTCATTTATTTATTTATTCATTTAATTGCTTGATGAAATATTTACCTATTTATTAAGCCTTTGTTTAAAAAAAAAAACAGTAAAAAAAGATAAATAAACAACCCACACAAACAAAATTATAAGTGTATAAACTACTTATGAGTTACCAATTACCAATGCTGCCTTTATTTTGGTTTATTTATTTATTTATTTAGATTTTTTTAAGTGAGAAGTTGTACTATTATTATTTTTATTAAAGTGGAGCGGCGCTGGGCGTCTGGGTGGCAGCGCTCTTCGTTCCCACACAGAACACGCTTTGTGCAGCTTTTTGTCACATGCCATTAGTCACTCTGAGAGACACCCAGGTAATGGACAGATTTATTTATTTATTTTTACTCATTTATTTATTTATGCTCGTTTTTCCTAACTCAGGAGAATTCCTTCTTGATTGCTTGCTATAAAAAATTATTATTATTATTATTATTATTATTATTATTATTATTATTATTATTATATATTTGGAAACTGAAAACCCCCACACAATAACTATATATCAAAGCAGGTTATAATATGTGAATAATATTAACCGTTATTATAATAATTACTGAACAATGACGGCGTTTTTATTTCCAGATTTGAAGTTGACGTTCTACACAGATGGCGCTTTGTGCGACTCTTGAATGCTTTTTGTCACATGCCATTAGTCACTCTGAGAGACGCCCAGGTAATGGACTGCTCCGTTTTTTTTTTTTTTTTTTTTTTTTTCCCGGCTCAGGAGAATTTATCCGTGATTGATGCTCGATCATTCCGAACTGCTTGCAGAACTTTCCATTCCAGCTAAAGCAAGGAAATTGCATTTTTTCCCGCCACGTGCTCTTTCTCCAACCAGAAGCTGAGGCCGCGCTCGGCCGTAGCGCTGAGTCCAACAATAAAAGCGTGATTGATATTACTTCTCACGAGTGGCCGGTTTCGTTTTCACCCCTAATGGGATGGAAATTGCGGAGATGAAAAAGGCATGCTCTTATTTCATTACAGGTAACTATGACAACAGTCATAGGCTCGGATAAAGAAACACAATCTGTTTATTTATCAAAATGTCAGATGTTGGCCTAATGGTGTGTCATTGATTAGCAGGCGTGTGTGTGTGTGTGTGTGTGTGTGTGTGTGCGTGGGGATGGGGGAGATGGCTGACGGGGGTGGCTGAAGGGTGTTAATCATGTCAAAAGGATCATTTTCTCACAACTTATTTTCAATTACCCGGAGCAGAAAATACTAACAAAGTCTCTTGGACGTTATAGCAAAGATCTAAAGTCGACGAGACGCTCTGTGACAGACCGAGAAAAAGGCTACAGCGCTAAAAATCAGATCCGTGTTGAACGACATCTCTAGATGATGCAAGCTTTCTTTACATCATAAGAATAGGCCTATGTGACATAAAGAAACGGGCTAATAACAAATGCTAATAACAAAGACCTCTTAGCTTGTGAATGCTAATTGTTCTACTTCTTTATTAACGTTTAGCTTCACTCACAGATCTGACGTTTATGCTTAGCCACACCAACTTAAATAGATCAAATTAAACGCTAACGCTGAAACTAATCGTTTCAAGCTAGCAAAGAACAGTTAGCGTTTATTTCATGTTAATATGTTAACGCGGATGATAATTACTGAGGACTGACATAGGCTAGCTAGCTTCACTGATATCTCTGGCTGACGTTTCATCACGTCACGAATGGAGGCTTAGAAGAGACTGGGTAGCGTTCATGCCATGCCAAGTGTCCTACTGCATATTTGATTCAGGTTTATCCACACTGGCATAGAATATGTCGCATTAAAGGCTAATATTGCTAATAATAAATAAATGAAGGCTAGTCTGAACCTGTTAGCATATGCTAAGTGGTCTATTTTCTATTGACGTTCGGCCATACTGGCCTGAGCGCGAGACGTGGTCTGGAAAGATGCACAAATGTGTTATATACAAGGTTAGCATTGCTAATGATACACGAAGGCTAGTTAGCATACGGGTTATGCGAACAGTTCCGCTGCATCTTTTTATGCTTAAGTAAAAATCTAAGGCATAGAAACAGATCAGATTAAAATAGAGCCCTGCAATAATGAGCTAAAGCTAGCAAAGTCAGCAAATGTCCTGATCATTTCTGTGACGATAACGGTCTCAATCTTGTTATTGAGCCCAAGCACTTGGAATGTGTTGCTAACAATTTTAATAATAATAATAAAAAAACGCTGGAGATGAGCAGAGACCAATTAGCATTGAGGCCATGCTAGCATTCATATAATCTTCTGGTCCGATATTTTCTTATAAGAAACAGGAATAAGTCAAACAAAATCAAATGCTAAAAATTCTAATCATTTTAGCCTAGTAGCTGACAAGAATTACTGTGCTGTAGAAACAGCACTGTCCTACAGATGAGAGGTTAAACCGATGTCCTGACTCTCTGCGGTCATTAAAAATCCCAAGACACTTATGCTAAAGAGTAGGGGTATAACCCCGGGTCCTGCCCAAATTCCCCCACTGGCCCTTCTCGATCATGGCCCCCTAATAATCCCATCTCTGAACTGGCTACATCTCTCTCTCCTCTCCACTTCCTGGTGTATCATCCAGGTGGATGCTACAAACTAGTGATGGTTAAGGAGATTTCTATAACGCGCTATATAAATCTAAGGATTTATTACAACTCCTTGTGGAACCGAGAGAGGAGGACGTTAGTGGACGACATGGTGGACGAGTGTAATGATAAGTGTAAGAACTGAAACGTTAAGCACTTATTGTCAGGTAAGATTAATGGTCGGATGTTGTGTGGAAAGAATACCAAGAGGTTTTGTCGAATTGTTAGCGGCTAATAAAATGGAGCACTGCAAATGACTCCCTTTTATGCTAGTATACATGCTACGCTAGCTGTTCAACTGTATCTTTCATATTTTGCTGGGTGATGTAAGCTTGTTTTTGTGAGCAATATCATGATCAATGAGTTCTTTTTCCCCCCTGTAATGTTCTTATTTTTACTTTTTTATTTTTTTTAACCCCCATCACATCTCTGTTTTTATTGTTGTTGTTATAACCAGAAAGTCTTTCCCCTTTTCCCTGCTAGACGAATATTGATCAGCGAAACTCTTTCACAACCCGCTGTAACGGCAATGTTCTGGCTGGCGGTTTCTCCGTCGGCGTCCAGGAACGCTCCCAGAATTCCTCTGTAGGCTCATCGTGGAACGCAACCTGATTCCACATACGAGCTATATTTCACGAGTCAAAAAGGATCGATCCACTTGGGATTGCTGGAATACCTGCAGCTCTGGAGCTTGATTTATTTATATATTTATTTTGAGATTTAAAAAAAAAAAAAATCCCCCTCGCCTCTGTAACGTGGCCTGTTTTGGGAATTTGTTGTTGCATCGAACATGTTTAAAGGCAGTGAAGAGAGAAGAACAATTACTCCGAGCCTCCACGGAGGATCAATCCGAAACCCAAACTTTTATCCTCCACAACAAATGGAAATCATATGAATAGAACATAATCAGCCAGGTGTGAGATTAGCCCTGTATCGCTAATATCTCCACATAATAACTTATTCCACCTGAATAAACACCTAGAAACATCTGCATGGACTGTTTTTCTTTTCTTTTTTTTCTGTTTGTAAGAAATAAGTTACAGTCTCTTCAGGTTGCTGTTCATAATGCTACATATTGCCTACATAAACCCTTCCTGAAGCTGCATTAGGCAACAAACACTGAGTTTGGTCGCTTTTGGACATTAGACCCGAGTTGGCATAAGGATGTGTCAACAATTTGGAGGCTGATTTTAGAATATCATGAACAGAACAAAAACAAAACAGCAAATCAGAAACATGACAATAAAGTCTGAAAGACATCAAGTTCAGAACAACGACACAAATAAAATACAGAAACATGGCACGACAACAAATTTTGAAACAACCAAAACCAAAAAACCCCCAAACCCAAAAAAACCACAAAAAAACACAAAACACCACCCACAAAAAAAAAAAACAACACACCCCCAAAACCCAAACCCCCCCCAAACACCACAAAACACAAACACACACAACAAAAAAAAAAAAAAACACAACAAAAAAAAAAACAAAAAACCACCCCAACCCCACTACGACTCAAATCCGGAAACACGACAGCTAATTCGGAAACATGACTCAAATCCGGAAACACGACAACTAATTCGGAAACATGACTCAAATCCGGAAACACGACTCAAATCCGGAAACACGACAGCTAATTCGGAAACATGACTCAAATCCGGAAACACGACAACTAATTCGGAAACATGACTCAAATCCGGAAACACGACTCAAATCCGGAAACACAACAGCAAATCCGGAAACATGACTCAAATCCGGAAACACGACTCAAATCCGGAAACACGACAGCTAATTCGGAAACATGACTCAAATCCGTAAAAACACGACTCAAATCCGGAAACACGACAGCTAATTCGGAAACATGACTCAAATCCGGAAACACAACAGCAAATCCGGAAACATGACTCAAATCCGGAAACACAAGCAATAAATCAGGAGATACGACAGCAAATCCGGAAACACGACAGAAAATTTGAAAATACAAATAAATCCGGAAACATGGCAGTAAATTTGGAAACATGACTCAAATTTGGAAACACGACAGCAAATTCGGAAACATGACAACAAAATCCGGAGCCCTCCCCTTTCCCCTTCGAGTTGATGCTGACGCGGTTCTGGTTTCGCTGTTGCATTTTTAGCTTGTGTTGCAGGATGAAGTTAGAACGTCATGAACGACCGACTTTCTGACCGAGTGTTCTTCACGTACTTCTGACGTGTCCGAATCGTAGCGTATTGATGGTGTGCTTTCTCAAACATTCAAATAAATTTCGCTTTCATGAAGGTTCCAGAGACATTAGAGACAACACACACAGCTCTCTCATCACGGCATCGCCATTACACGTCTCAAATAAAACCACGTAACATCAGATCCGTTCCGTCAGAGAACCGATACGTGGTCGTCATTACAGGTTAGAACTTCGTAATAAATGTCTGTAAAGCTCTTCGGTCGGTTGGCGGTTTTAGTACGTAACTGTTGTACTGTCGGTTTTCATGTCAGTCTCAGCAAGCGCCGATCGAAATATTTGAGTAAGTTGATGTCGGTCGTCATAACGGGCTTATGTAAGTGTTATGTAGCCCTATGAGCACTGTTGCGGGGAAAGTCCTGCAGCTGTACTGGAAGTCCTTGTGGAGAAGGATAAAGCGTGCGCTGTAATCCTGATGTAAACGCACGCAGTGTCGTGTGATCATTCGCGTCCTGTCTCGAAATCATCGGAGGACTTTTGTCAAGCCGCCGTCCGAGTCGTTCCTCCGAGAGAATTACGGAGACGTCTTCCGTTAAGCGCGTGACCTTTGTTTTGAAACACGGAGAGTTATTTCCCCGGAATATCCAGCGGGAAGTGGCACTCGCCTGCAGCCATCTCCAGGCTCTTTAGGATGCGTATCATTTTCAAAAGCATGGCATCCCTCAGGAGTCACGGCGAAACAAATAGACCAGAGACGGAGTGTCCTTGAAAGCCGGGTGGCTTTTTCACTAGCGATTTGATTCCACTCGCGGCAACTTTCGTCATCCCTCGCTGTTCGGTCCTACGCTTGGCTGTTTCTCTTTTTTCTTTGCCCTTTTTTTTTTTTTCCCCTCTCGCCTGTTTAACGCTCTGCTCGATGACTTTTTTTGTTGTCGTCGTCTTTGTCGGATTAATGATTACTTTGATCTCTGGCGATCGATTCTTTTAATTGTATTACAGTGTAAGACTTGATGTAGATCATAAGGGCGAAAGCAAAGAAAAAAAGGATAATAAAATGAAAAAAAAAAGAGAAAGAAAGAAAAAGAAGAGCTCTGAGCAAGGTACACCCGGCCATTATTTCACAAGGACAAAGACAGTAATTAAAATCCATTAAATGATTTCGAGCCAGCGTTCTCGCTCGCTTCGAGGAAAGCGCATTAAACTTAATGCAGTGGGGTTTTAATACAAATAAGCGATGCGTCATCTCAAACACGTCGCCCGAGCGTTGCAAAATTACGGGCCTCGACTCTAGTCTAGTCTAGTCTAGTTTGCTTTGGAGTGTTCGGCACCTTATTAGCGTCTGACGGCGATAACCTCGATCGTCACGGTTCAGAAGAAAAGCCGGTTTCGGTGTAATCACTTCCCGACGACGGCTACAAGCTCTGAACCTGATAATCATCGTATTCAGGCTTACTGTCTCGCGAGGTCCTGAACATATAACATAACGCGATAGTGAGTAGAAGTCCTACACGGGAGTCATTGTCATGTGGATGGGTTGCGGAGACGGGGGAGGCTGGTGGTGGTGGTGGTGGTGAATGGTCGGTCGAGATGACGGGATGAGATCGGACGTCTGGATCAGGAAAGCCGCGTGGCGTCGTGCTCCGCGCCTCTGCGTGCCTGATTATCACTGACAGTGATCCAGATTTTGAACGTGCATAGGAGATTTGCATTATTCATACCGTCCTATCAGGCTCTTTTTCTTTTTTTCCTTTTGCTTTTTGTGTGTAAGAGCGCTATTTTTGGCAGCGTGCAGTCCTTGTCGGAATCATTAACTAAGCAAACGCGTCGTCTGCGACTCGCCGGAGCTCCACGCTGGGCTCAGGGATCAGAAGTCAGAGTCTGAGTGGTGCCATTTTGCTCCGCCACATTATGCATTCGAACGCAGCACATTTTAATGGGCTCCCGGGGACTTTCTCCATTACCATGAATTCTGCAGCAACTTCTACAATGGCTTGCTAACCTTTTACAGCCCGATGAATAACCACGAAAAGCATAAGATCATTTGAATTACATATATGTTTGTTTTTCCTTTTTTCCTCCCTCTAGCGCTCTACATTTCTTAATATTTGCTTTGCTGATAGATAGTCAGCCCCCCCGTCCCCCCCAACCCCACCACCAAACCCCACCCTTTTCGTCTCCTCTGTAGATAAAAATCAGGACGAAATACAAAGTATAAAGCGCAACTTTTTCGCCTTTTATTTCTCTCCCTTCCCCCCTTTCTTCGACTTGAATTTGATGCAGGTGCACAGTTGAAGAGAGCTTAAGGTGGACCTTTCATCATCATAATGAGCCACTTGATAGAAAACCAGGTGCGTGGCAGTTCTGCCGAAATGCTGAGGCAATAAAACCTGCTCCTTTGATACACTGGAATATTAAATGAAAGAAAAAAATAAAATAAAAATACACAAATGAAAAAAAAAAAAAAAAAAAAGAAGCTGTATACACACCGCGGAGCAAGAATACGCTAATACAGTCTATCTGTGGTACGTTAATGGAGAAAAGTAACACTCTCCACCTACTTCTATCTACATTTCTGGAGCTGGCTCTGTGATGAACGAATTCAAGCGTACGGTTTCAGTGCAGGAGCTTAACTTCAAGTCGGGGTGGAAAGAAAACGACGTGAGCCTCAGATACCTCGAGCTAGAACAAGGATTTATTACCTCCAGCGTCATTTGCATAATTATATGCATCTCACGAACACGCGGCTCGCATGGATGATCGGGTCGTATCTTAAATCCGCGCTGAAAAAAAAAGATAAAATTGCACAAAAGAGCTAATCTCGATTCTTGCTGCACATGCCAGATTACTCAGGATCTAATATTTGAAAGTGAAACAGAGGGAAGTCTCAGTAACTGAACAGAGAAATAGTACCTCAAAGGTTAAAGTTAAAACTTCTGGGAGTGTCCCCCACCCCACCCGTCTTTCTTACAAGGCTAATATAGATAAGAAATAATGGAGGTCTATGCTGATGACCCGCTACTGCGGTTCAGGACACGTGCAGTTTAAGCACACGGTTGTTTAGAACGAGTCTGTACCTATAGTCTCCCCTCACGGGAACTAAGAAGAACCAAAACACAGAAGAACCGAAGCGAGCTCCACGAAGACGTGGTGTGTGAAGGCTGGACGAAGGTAGAAGAACTTATGGGTCCTGCACAGAACCCTGAACCTCAACACTACTTGGATGAACTGGAACTGGAGCCTGAACTAAACCTCACTAACGCTCTTGTATCTGAATGAACACAAATCCCCACAGCCATGCCACACAATCTACTGGAACACCATCCCAGAACCCTTCAGAGTGGAAGTTGTCTGGACTGGAGTTAACATTAGCACACAACTCTATGTCACATGACATCACAGTTTACCAAAGCAGTCTTTATAATATCTGAAGCCTTGCATGCTCTTGAATAAAGACGTAGAGATAAAGATGTGCTGTAAACACTACTCATGACGTTATTTAGAACCAAATCAAAATACACAATGAACACTGGTACATAGACATAGTTTGTGCTCATAAATAGGCACAACACGATGGCTTATAATGCATTATAACCTGCACACCTGCGTATAGTTCATTAGAGATGTACTGTTTATGCAAATGCCGTCCGATTATTTATCCGAACAACGGCATTTGAAGATCGCTATACGTTTATTCATTCTCTAAAGAAATTAGCAGAACATTTGGAGGGGATTTATTTTGTCCAATAGGTGTAAGCTGTACTCCAAAGTTTGCTACAAGTTTAATATTTTCTGTCCGTAAAAAATAAAAAGAAATATATATATATATATATATATATATATATTTAAAAAAAACAACCCCACAGCGATGAGTTTCACTGCCGCGAATCTCCCAGGACGATGGAAGAGACAGAGGCAGCGTTTTGGTCCAGAGACCATCAGTTAGACGACTTCACAAAGCTTCCCTGCCCTTTTATTTCTCAGAAATTATTAAACCACTCGCCGCCTTATGAAGGCCCAATTGAGGGAGCACTGCTGGGTCTGTTTTCCCACCGACTGTGCCGAACCTGCAGCGTGCGGGTGGGGGGGCGGTTTAAAGGTCTGAGGCAGTTAGAGAAGCTTCCGGAGCAGTAGGGAGATGAGAGCGTTCGGGGACGCGTATCTACACAACAGAGCCGTTTACATTCGCCGTTTGGTGCTCGGACGTCATGCGGCAGTGTTTTAAACAGGCTTGGCTTTTGTTTGCTATTGTGTCATGGCTGCCCTTTCTGCTGCCTTCAGAGCTCCTCTGATGCTATTTGGGATTCTGGTGGCTTTTTTTTTTTTTGCTTTTTTTGCTCGCCGTTGCGTGCCGACGATCTCAGCGTGCGACCTTAAAACAGCTGAGTGAAAAACAACTGGGAACTTCATGCACACCATCTACATATAATTTACAAATCCAGTGAATAAAAGGTGCATAATTACGCACTAATTGCATCATAATCTCAAGCTAATGAGTGACACGGGACAGAAAACATGCAAGATCTTGTCTGATTTGCATGAAACTTTTGCGTTTGTCTCGTTTAAAAAAAAAAAAAAAATCAAAAAATGTCCCAGGCTTATTGCTACTGTTGCCCAGTGATGCAAGCAATAAACACCGTGTTTACAGGGAATTAGATTCATAATGGAGAGAGAAATGAACGTGACAGCACAAGGGTTTTTGCTCAAGTTTTCAGTCCGTGCTGCTGTCTGGAAGGCTGTGTGTGGGGGAGCAGAAGCTGCTTTTTGTTCTTATTTCCTGCTGATATTATTCCAGTGTCGGTCTGCCGGATTTGCTGAAATCCTTTTCGAGCCTCGCGTTACGGCTCCAGAAAAGGAACTCCAAGATACTGCACTCTTTTTTTTTCTTTTTTTTTTTTTTTATGTAGACAAACTAACAAAACCTCGCTGTGAAGCACAGCCTCGTGGGTAATATTTATGTGTCTTGGCTTCGCTTCGGCATTCATACCGTATAATCTCAATCAGGGTAAGCACGTGACTATTGACGTCTCAAATCACCGGCTCCGAGTAAACTGCTTAACGATAATGAAGGCTAGACAGGATAATGGAGGCATTCAGTCTAGTCATGGCGAACGTCTCTATAATGCGATCTGTACTGCTAAAGTGTCTCGCATTCTCCCTTTGTCTGGTTTTCCCAGTGTGATGAGTGCTATTTAACTGCCATGTGCCTTTGTTCTGGTTCTAGACCCAGGTCATGTCTCCAACCCATTGGTTTGCTGCCCTATTGTATTCACCTGTTCTGTGCTGTGACCTGAAATAGTTTGTTTATCAGAGCCATGTTCGGAGTTGCATTTATTTTAGCTTTAGGTTTTAACCCTCACCTGTTTTCCCCAGTGTTTCCCCACCGGCTACAAATGACTACGATTCCGATTGCGTTTGCCCAAATTAAAAACACACACCGAACACCTCATTTCCATCCGGTCTCATCAACCCTCACTCCATGTAAAGAGGTTACAAACGGACTAATTAGGTCCTCAGAAGTCCGGGTGTATTTGTGATTTATTCCCTAACGCACAAGCAAGAGGTGATAGCGGTGAGGAAAACATGACCCTGAGATGACACGAGGAAGAAAATCAGACTCTAAAAGGGAAGAAATGCTCTTCTTGGTTTATAAATCATTATTCTTCTGAGTCAGCTCAAAATTCACAGGAATAGTTAGGTGTGTTCACTGTCGAGTTACGCACGTGCTTAGGTCGATATACCTGGTGCGCTAATCAGATTTTATACATCGCCTACGTGTGCGACGTGATTGCCTACATAGTTCCGACGTAACTTCTGAACAGCGCGTAAAACTGTAGTCTAAACTCTAAATACAGAGTCCTGGGGTGAGCACTGGACAGGGTTTATGATCACAGCAGCAGTTCGTAGGTATCCAGGTGAGAGTAGTGACTGATAATGAATCGAGAAGATCCAGAGTACAAGACGAGCCAAAGCAGTATAAGTACGTCAGGTTCTGCTAGTTTCCTGCCACTTGTTTTTATTTTATTTTATCTCATATTATTTTATTACATTTTCCCACTCTCTTCGGAACAGCCCTTCTTGAAGCTAACCTATAAAGCACCAGGCATCCGCCGAGGCCCGCTCCCCAGACTTTTTTCTCTGGGCCGTGCTCCCAGCCACATGGTTCTCTCTGGGGAGATCCAGTGCTCATCCTTCTTTTGAAAGCCTCCAGCGATGTTCTCCTTTAAGAGCACGACACGCTGTGTACCAAGACATCGGATTTCTAACTGTCGATCTGTTTGGAATTCTGTAGAATTTCTGGCGATTCAGTCAATTCACACCCCATCAATAATGAAAAGCCTCTTCTCCCACGCGCCCCGTATCGCCGAGACCCACGGGTCCCCGTGCATCGACTGAATATAGTTCCTACATGATGTCATCAATGTATCACGAGTAAACAAAAAGAAAGATTCACTGCGGCACAATCACACAGTGTGACCTGCTTTAAGCCTCGGCAAGAGGCCGAGGACTTGTCCCTGATCGCTCTGCCCTAGAAGTAAAGTCAAGTAAAGTGCACGCTTTTTTGCTGAATTCAATGGATTTTTTTGTTTATGCAGGCCGGATTGTGGCGCTCGAGCCATTAGTGGACATTTCATCGCTCGCAACGTACTTAAACCGGGTCAGGAACATCTTCAGCCTGAAACGACCAGCTGGTAGGAGGTATATAGCGGTACAGCTCGTGTATCAAGAGTTATTGCTAGAGGAATTCCTGTGATATCGATCCGTTACAGATATAAGAAGCGGAAAAGTATATCTGTATCTTTATCTATACGTCCGCCTCTTTATGATGCATTGCTGTGGTATTAAAAACCGAGAAGCGAAGAGAATCACGCTGTAGTAAATGTTAATGGCATGTTAATGAGATCTTCAGAGAGTACGTACACACACACACACACACACACACACACACACAGAAGAAAAACTCGGTTTCTGATTATGACCGACAGCTAAGCTTGAAAAGTGATATCCTTCTATTTTAATTGTTTTTTTGTATGCATATTTTAGATTAACAAACAACGTTCCCTTCATCTCTACTCAATTAGTCAGCGAGTAAATAAATAAATAAATACATACATATAGGAAAGATTATCTGTCCCTTTCTAAACTTCAATAATAACCTCATAATTCCCCCCATAAATATACTGCATTCGTTTTCATCTGCACAAAAACAAAAATTCATCGCGTCCTAATTCGTGCTCTCTGTGCCCTCCCTGAAGCTGAATTCTGTATAGAAGTCATAAAGAAAGAACCACTTCAGGGCGTGCTGTTATAGGAAAACAATCAACAACCGGACGGCGTGATGAGGAGGAGTTACTGCGACCACCTCAAAGCTGATTATTTTCCCAAAACAGCACATCCTTGTGTTTTATTCCGCTTCTACCACGGCAACTTGACAACAAAACGTTGCACGTTTGATCCGTTTAGAACTATATTGAAAGTTTAAGTTAGTTACATTTCTCAGGGGTTTTTTTTGTTTTTGTTTTTGGTGTGTGTGTGTGT